>RBNK01001655.1:0-14153 GCA_003990785.1 Endogone sp. FLAS-F59071 | reverse complement strand
AAGTGCTAGGGGTAGATCATTATTAATAGTTCTGAGGACAACTTATGAGTTTGCTGCGGCATCAGTTTTAGGGTCTTCAGAGGCTTTAGATTCTCTGAAAGCTGCAAAGTCAAAAGTTATAGAGGATTCAAACTTTAAGTTCATCAGTTTGTTAGGGACTACAGTGTTGAAAACTTCCAAATTGTTAGATTTGAATATCTTGAAATCATCAAAAATAATGAGTTCTAAGGGTGTAGATTCTTTATTCATATCATCCTTAGAGGATGAGAAGGCTTCCTCTAGGTCAAAGTTCTCTAGAAGAGTATCTAAAATATCTAGACACTGTTCAGAAGTAAGTCTTCCCCATTGGTGAGAGCTGAGTTTTCCAAGATAAGGGAGTACTGATAGCTAGTATTTAAATAATTAATATATCTTCTTTCCAAGTTTCCTTTCTCTTACTGTAAGTCTTAAGTCTTGAGTAATCTGTTCTTTATCCTATACTTCTTGAACATCTATAGTAGCCTTCAATATATATTCAATATAGTAAAAGAACTTAATAAAGAATACATTTTGAACCTTTAAGAAGTTGGTTAGATTGTTACAAGCAATATCTACTATGTCTATAAGGTCTTCTATAGCAAGCTGACTCAATGATGAATAATTTAACAAGCTGGCTCGATGATGGAGATAAAAAGGCAAGCTGTTTTGATGATGGGTAATTTAGCAAGCTAACTCGGTAATAGGTAATTTAGCAAGCTGAATTGATAATGGGTAATTTAGCTAGCTCGATGATAGATAAAAAGGCAAGCTGTTTCAATGATAGGCGATTTAGCAAGATGGCTCGATGATAGATAAAAAGGCAGGCTGTCTTGATAATAGGTAGGTAATTTAGCAAGCTGACTCAATGATAGGTAATTTAGCAAGCTGGCTTGACAATAGATAAAAAGGCAAGCTATCTCAATGATAGGCGATTTAGCAAGATGGCTCGACAATGGATAAAAAGGCAGGCTGTCTCGATGATAGTAATTTAATAAGCTAAATTGATAATAGGTAATTTAATAAGCTGGCTTGATGATAGATAAAAAGACAAGCTGTCTTAACAATGGGTGATTTAGCAAGATGGCTCGACAATAGATAAAAAAGTAAGTATAATTTGGCTTTAATTTATATACAACAGAGAGAGCTCTCTTGCATTGCAAGAGAGAGCTCTCTTGCATTGCAAATTGATCTATGAATTTATACTCAGAATGGAAACGAGCTCCTCTGCTTGGTGAAAGCTCAAAACGGGAGCTATTTCGAACAAATAAATATGTGAAAGTGAAAGTTGACACTTCTGTCAAATGAACATCCAACTTAAGTGCTCTGATTTTCCGAACAATATCCTTATTGCACTTGACAAAATTCAGACCTTCATTACTGATACAGTATGGAAAGAGATATGAATCACAATCAATGAAGAGATGTTTTGTATATCCAAAAGTAGAGCAACATCATTACCACAGCAAGTGATAAAGAATCTTCCAATAATGAAGAAATAATCTTATAAAAACAAAAAGCTACTACTAGTGCTAGAAGAAATGCTGATTGAAATCTCTAGCAATGAAAAGCTCAAAAATCAAAACAGACCATCAAAACATCAAAACAGATTGAGACCATCCTTTGACTTGTTCAAGAAACTATACCAGCACAAAAATTAAAGCCAATTAGAAGTTATTATAACCTCTATATCCATGCTGCCAATGTGACCCCTCAAGCAGCCCTTAAGGAAAACCACTTATTTGGCAAGAAATTATGACAAGATGAACAAGACTAATTGCAACCTATCAAACCAGGATAAGAACGAGCCATTACCAAGCTCGCTTGAAATGTACAGTAAATAAAACTGCAGTTGCCCCCCACTCTAGCTATAATCTCCCTACTCCAGCCATAGGAAATCAATAAAACCAGTCACATATATAAATTATATAGCAAACACTAGTTTTTATATGGGTTTTCTGAAAAGAAAACCAGTTTTTATATAAAAATTATAAATGGTAGAACAATCCTTTTCTAAATTAAACAGATCAGCATTCCAATCAATTTATATAGTGAAATTAGATAGTAAATTAATTGTTAAAACTGATAACAACAATATAGTCTTCCCATACATCATATTTTGAGCTTTCCTTTTTTTATTCATCATCGAGCCAGCTTGCTTTTTTATCCATCATCGAGCCAGCCAAATCACTTATTATTGTCTTTTTATCTATTGTTGAATCAGCTTGCCTTTTTATCCATCGACAAGTTAGCTTGCTAAATTCTGCAAGCTTGTTTTTTTATCCATCATTGACCCATCATCAAGCCAGCTTACCTTTTTTTATCCATTGTTGAGCTATCTTGCTAAATTCTGCAAGCTTGTTTTTTTATCTATCATTGAGCCAGCCAAATCACTCATCGTTGCCTTTTTATCCATCGTCAAATCAGCTTGCCTTTTTTTATCCATCGTCGAGCCAGCTTGCCTTTTTTTATCTATCATCGAGCCAGCTTGCCTTTTTATCCATCATCGAGCTAGCCAAATTACTCATCGTTTCCTTTTTATCTATCATCAAACCAGCTTGCCTTTTTTTATCCATCGTCGAGCCAGCTTGTCTTTTTATCCATCATCGAGCTAGCCAAATCACTTATCATTGCCTTTTTATCCATCGACAAGTTAGCTTGCTAAATTCTGCAAGCTTGTTTTTTTATCCATCATTGACCCATCGTCAAGCTAGCTTGATCTATCATCGAGCCAGCTTGATTTATCATTGAGCCAGCTTGCCTTTTTTTATCCATCATTGAGCCATCTTGCTAAATTCTACAATCTTGTTTTTTTATCCATCATCAAGCCAGCCAAATCATCTATTGTCAAGCCAGCTTGCCTTTTTATCCATCACTGAGTCAGCTTGCTAAATTATCTATCATTGAGTCAGTATGTAAGCTTGCCTTTTTATCCATCATCAAGCTAGCTTGCTAAATTACTCATCATTGAGACAGCTTGCCTTTTATCTATCATCAAGTCAGCTTGCTAAATTACCTATCATCAAGTTACTAAATTACCCATTGTCAATTTATTCAGCTTGCCAGCTAGTCTTTTTATCTATTATTGAGCTAGCTTGTTAAATTATCCATCATTGAGTCAGCTTGCAAGCTTGCCTTTTTATCTATCATCGAGCCAGCCAAATCACCCATCATTGAGTCAGCTTACCTTTTTATCTATCTGTCATTGAGCCAGTTTGCCTTTTTATCTATTGATGAGTCAGCTTGCTAAATTTTGCAAGCTTATTTTTTTATCCATTATTGAGCCAGCCTACCAAATCACCCATCATCAAACCAGCTTGCTTTTTTATCTATATTTATTGATAAATATATATTCTGCATAATAAACTAAAATATAAAAACTAGTTTTCTTTTCAGAAAACCTATATAAAAACTAGTGTTCGCTATATAATTTACATATGTGACGGGATTTCCTGTGGCTGGAGTGGGGGGATTGTGGCTGGAGTGGGGGGCAACTGTGGTTTTATTTATTGCATATTTTAAGCAGAATTCGCACATTTTTCTTTGAAGTTCTAGCTAAATCCCAAAAGGTTAATCCTTAAGCTTTATTGACTTAATTTGGTGTTAGCCAGGCAGTAATATTGTAAATTTATTATACATATCTGAGAGTATCATTGCGCTCTTGATCAGAGATGTGAGGTATTGCTTTCTTGATTAGCTTAGTAATGGCTCATTCTCATCCTGGTTTGGTAGGTTGCAATTGGTCTTGTTTATTTTGTTGTAATTTCTTGCCAAATAAGTGGTTTTCCTTAAGGGCTGCTTGAGGGGTGGCATTGGTAGCATGAATATAGAGGTTATAATAACTTCCAATTGGCTCCAATTCTTGTACTAGTATAGTTTCTTAAACTTGTTGAAGGATGGTCCCAATTTGTTTTGATGTTTTGATGGTCTATTTCGATTTCTGGGCTTTTCGTCACTAGAGGTTTTGATCAGCATTTCTTCTAGCACTAGCAGCAGCTTTTCATTTTCACAAGATTATTTCTTCATTGTCGGAAGATTCTTCATCACTTGCTGGAGGTAGTAATGGCGTTGCTCTACTTTTGGATATACAAAATATCTCTTCATTGATTGTGATTCATATCTTTTTCCATACTGTATCAGTAATGAAGGTCTGAATTTTGTCAAGTGCAATAAGGATATTATTTGGAAAATCAGAGCACTTAAGTTGGATATTCATTTTAATGGAAGTGTCAACTTTTGCTTTTGCATGTTTGTTTGTTTGAAATAGCTTCTGTTTTGAGTTTTCACTGAGCAGAGGAGCTCATTTCCATTCTGAGTATAAATTCATAGGTCAATTTGCAATGTAAGAAAGCTCTCTTTGTTATATATAAATTGAAGCTAAATTATACTTACCTTTTTATCCATTGTTGAGCTATCTTGCTAAATCACCCATTGTTGAGACAGCTTATCTTTTATCTATTGTTGAGCCAGCTTGTTAAATTACCTATTATCGAGTCAGCTTGCTAAATTACCTATTGCCAAGTCAGCTTGCTAAATTACCCATCATCAAGACAGCTTATCTTTTTATCTCTATCATCGAGCTAGCTTATTAAATTATTCATCGTCAAGTCAGCTTGCTAAATTACCTATTGTCGAGATAGTCTGCCTTTTTATCCATTGTTAAGCTATCTTGCTAAATTGCTCATCATTGAGACAGCTTGCCTTTTTATCTATTATTGAGCCAGCTTTCTAAATTACCCATCATTGAGATAGCTTATCTTTTTATCCATTATCAAGTCAACTTTATCTATCATCGAGCCAGCTTGCTAAATTACTTATTGTTAATTCAGCTTGCTAAATTACCATCATCAAGATAGTCTGCCTTTTTATCTATTGTTGAGCCATCTTGCTAAATCACTCATTGTTGAGATAGCTTGCCTTTTTATCCATCATTGAGCCAGCTTGCTAAATTCTGTAAGCTTGTTTTTTTATCCATCATCGAGCTAGCCTCCCAGCCCTGTGACTTTCTGCTTCTCCTTTTTTTCCTTTCCTTAGCAGTTCAATAAAGAGCTGATGCAAAATTTACTAATATTGTAAGGCTGAGATTTGTGACTGGCTTTAAGTGTGCCAATTGACCCATGTGCGCCAACTGACCTATAACTACATTATATTCTTCTATTCTACTATTTAAGCTCATCGCTGCTGAGCTTATCAACTTCTTCATTCTACCTTTGCTCCCATTCCTCTTCTTCCCACCTTTGCTTCCATTCCTCTTCTTTCCACCTTTACTTCAAGCCCACCACCTCTTTCTTATTTAGTACTTTTATGTTGTCATTGTTACCTCCATCGCTACTATCAGACCAATCTGCTCCCTTCCTGAGCACTGCAGCTTCAAGTGAGGGTAGTAATAATGAGAGTAAGGGTGGTGACAATGAGAGTAAGGGTGGTAAGGGCGAGACTACATTGGGGATAGTGGCCTCCATATTGGTGACAGCCTCAGTGGCCTTCACAGCCTCTGCAGCCTTTATGTTGGTGATAGCCTTGGTGGGTGATGGCCTCTGGACCTTTGCAGCAGCCTTTCTTTTACTATTATTATAGTGTCGCATCCTTTGAGGTATATTGGATATATTAGGGTTCAGGTATTGGCAGAGCTTTATTAGCATTTGGTATATCTTTCCCTGCATCCAGCAGTTATGGCAGCTAGTTTTTTGATATATTATATTTAGAAGGAGTGAGGAGGTAGAGTATCAAAGGTAGGAGTGTCCACTTATAAAATAAATTCGTTTTATAAATTAAACTTATTGCAGTATTTTTAATTTGACAACAGTAGTAATTTGAGATTACTAAATTAAAGAATTGAGATAAGGGATCAATCAGTTAAAGTCAGATGAGCTGATCGGGCTCTTCAGGCTAGGAGCTTACACTATATTCTTTGAATATGCTTCAATCTCTCATATTTCTGAAGCTTTATGATGATGATTTGATTTATTAAGAGGGCTTCAGAAAGATTCAAAGTTGAGCACTGATACTAGACTATTGTAATTGCCAAAAACAATTACCAGACAGATTATAGATCTTCTATACATCTCTCTCCCGGCCCCCTTTACCAAAATCGTTTCTTGGAATATCTGGTCACTCAAAATGCTCTGACAATAAACAAAGTCTGCTGGCATTGCCTGTGTTGAATGAAATTCCAGCCTCTTTATTCACTAAATATCCATTTCAGGCTCCAAGCTGGGTCCTAAGTGCAAGTCTTGTAATAACTGTATGTAGAAGCACAGCAAATGCCCTAGCATATAATGGTTCTGCCAAATAACAAATACCAACATGCAAGACCTTAGTTCTAGAGAAAAACGTACCTACAAGGCCAGAAAAAGGCAACAAAGGGAGGTATTTAAAAGGGATAGAGCAGAGCGAGAGAATTTGAAATGTAGAGATGAGGAACAGAAGAAGGAGCAGAAGGAGGAGCAGAAGGAGGAGCAGAAGGAGGAGCAGAAGGAGGAATACATATTAATGACCAACAGCAATGTGGAAGAATATATATTAATGGCTGACAGCAATGAAGAGGAAATATTAGTATAAATATATACATAGTGATGTTATAATGTCCGAATAATGTGGTGATGTTCAAATAGTATATGTGATAATATCTAAATAAAGATTAGTAATGTAGAGAAGAAGAGAGTAATGTATGGGGAGGGACGAATGCTTCTGGGGTAATTACTGAATAGCTTAAACTTAGAATTACTAAATAGCTTGAACTTAGAATTACCAAATAGCTTGAACTTAGAATTACCAAATAACTTGATTATAGCTGATATTGCTGATATCAATCAATGTCCAGTAAAGGTAATAGGACCTTAAAAAGGATTTCTCAATGTGTCCATCCTTGCTTGACAACTTGACAACAAACTCTTCACTACCATGTCAACTACCATTACTTTACACTACATACAATGTATCTTTTCCATTGATATTGCCAAGACTATTCATATATTCAAGAAGAGGATCATAGCCTATTCAGTAAAAAAAACATAAAATTGTGCTTGTAAGTAAATACGACATGTCCTCCAAATTTGTATTTCATTGTTCTTTGTTTATTTAAATCGATTATTTTTGCTCCTTTCTTTCCTTCACTCTTCCTCTACAAAATATAGACCTATCGGATATTTAGCAAGTCTTGGAGAACAACCACAAGGGATTATCTGTGATTAATATTTATCTTTCCCACCAAGAAGATGATATAAAATAACTTCATTATGATATAAAACAACTTAATGATGACAAACAATGACTTCTAGACGATTCACAATGAGTTCAAGAAAATTTGCAGTAGCTTAAAAAAGATGTCGGTCAGCTTGAGAAGGAGAATAACAAGCTCATTGCTGGGCTTGCATCTTATATTACCACTAAAAATTCTTCTCTTGACGAACCTAATAAAAAAAGAGTAAAAGGTAATAAGTCCTTCTCTTGTTAAAATTATTAGCTTATTATATCTCTCTCTCCTATCAACAATCGATTGTACATCACTCAATTGTGGCTTAGATAATCTTTGTCTGTATCAACCAATCATATATTAGTATTAATAAATACACGCATATTTGGCTTTATAAGCCAGTGCACTCTTTACCCCCAAACACACATTCGAAGATCAAAACTTCAACAAATTATGAGCCCCGAGCCACTCAAATTGCAGCTCGACAACCTGAGATCTATATAATTATAGCAATTATAACTGCAATTATAGTAAGTATTTATTTAACATTGTAAACAACACATCAAACAATGCGATAAACAATATGACAAATAACATCATGATAAAGCAATGTGATAAATAACATATAATGATATAGTATTCAACAATGCGACACAACGAAATAGATAATCTATATATATCATTGTTAGCAACAAGATCGACAAGATTGCGATCTAAATCAAAAACAGACAATAGATATTAACCCCCTGATAATGATAACAAAGGATTGGATAGCAATCATCAGAGCAATATAGGATTCAGCTTCGATTGACAGGAACAGATGGCTACAATGATCAGAAATTAGGAAGATAAATTAGATACACTAGCAACCCTATTGGGCGAATTGATGGCAAAAATCGACAAAATAAATGCATCACCCAGCATACTAACTAATCAGAATACAGCTACAGAAGACAATATACCACAAATACAAATACAATCACCATTACTAACAACATCAACAAAGCTTAATGATCTGGCAAAGGAGTACCTAAGATTGATCAACAAATTTGATAGGTCAGGAGGTGCACCTAGATTATTTAATTACTTTGATACTATAGAGCAATTTATCACCAGTACCAATCTATTAGTACAAAAGGAGGAAGTCAATATAGCAATTAGTAAAATTACAGGCAATGCTAGAATGTGGCTATGGAGGCATATGAACACATCAGGAGAATTTGATTTGTAGAATGAGCTTAAAGTGTCAGTGGGTTTCTCCTAAACCACCTGTGAGGAAGCATCTGATGATACTAATCCACGTTGGACTTAGGAATCTCTGAGTACGTCGCAAGGTTTCTAAGGTATCGAAAGTACTTTGTTTCTTTATAAGATTATTAATTGTGAATTTCAGACTTATAGTCTTTAGTACTCTGGATGTGTATAGAAGGGGGGTGAGATCTTTAGCTCTCAAAGGGATCTTGAGTGTGCACTGCTATTGAACTAAAGTTTATTGAATAAAAAATTAAGAGATATTTATATAAAAAGGTCAAAGCTAAATATATGACAAATAAATGATATAATATAACTGATAAATGAGGTGATGGTCAAATAATATGCTAATGATCTAATGATCAAGTACTGAGATGACCGAGCACCAATAATAATACTTAATGATCAAAATAAAAGTATAGGAAAACTGCTAAATTAATTCTGAGTGATGGGAATGGTGGGAATGATTGCTGTGTCATTCCTGATGTTTGCTTAGATGCTGTATTGTTCCTGGTGGATTACGATGTTTGCTTGGATGCTGCATCGCCAGGAATTATGTAAGAATCAGAAGAGCTTGAGAAATTGGATGGAACGATTACTGATGGAATTAGAAGATCGAATGGATGTGAGAAATTGGGTAGTTCCATCACTTCTTAGCTGCAGTGTGGTGCAATTACTGCGCTCTTACATAAAGAGGCTATGACACAAAAATATACACTAATAGAACAATTGTTACGAATACGTGATAAGCTTGCGATGATAAAACAAAAAGGATCAATCAAAGATTATAATGATGCATTCAACCGAATTATGGCACAAATCGAAGACATAACCGACACAGAATCTATACCACAATATCTCTGGGGTCTAAGCCCCAGATACTGGGAATTAATACTTGCACGGGAGAATATGCTAACAATGCTGGAGGCTTTATAACTTGTATGCATTAGGTTTGACCTAGATAGTAAGCAGAGGCGCAACAAAGCCCATGTGACAGACTGAGGCAGCTACTGAAGTGGCTACTGAGGTGGCGGTCGCAGCAATCAAGGCAGAAGCACCAGATAAGGCCGAGGCTATAATAACGATAATGGAAACAATCGAGGAGGTTATCATAATGACAAAGGCGACTAAGGCAGTGATCGCAGAGCCCATTGAGGCAGGAATTTTTGAGGATATCCTCGGAAATATTATGTCTATAAGGGAGAATATGGAATATTCCAATACAACAAATTCAATGATTGGGTAAAAACAGAAAAAGAAAAGGCTAAACCGAGAGCTGAAGCAAATCTAGCAATTGGCACCATCATCAATTCAGGTACCACACAATATATGTTCAACCAATAGGAGATTTTCGAGATAGTGGCTGAGCACAATAGCTTGATCATATATACAAGGAACAAGAAGCTATGTACTATGCATGTTGAGATGATTGAGCTTGATGACGAGCTGAAATTACGGGATGTTTTATATGTACCGAAAATCACTAGAAATTTAATATCTGTGTGGGCATTGACATGTGACGGAAATAACATAACCTTCAAAAGTAACGGATCAGTAATTAAAATCGGTGCGGATTACAAGAAAATCAAAATTGAACAAGCCGATGGTGACCTATTTCATTTATCAACATCATTAGAGCTAGAAGCAAATATTGCTGATTCCAAGATTAATAACTATACACTATGGCATCACCAGCTGAGCCATCTGGGCCGAAATACTCTATAATCAATCAACAAATTTGTCACAAGGCTCAGAGATGTGCAGCTGTTGACCACACAAATCGAAATATACATTGGGTGTGAATGTGAATATGCGAAGTCACATCGCAAGCCTTTTGGACATGTAAAAAATCAATCGATGGAGTCTATCGGAAGGGTGCACTTAGATCTGTGTAAGCTGATGCCCACGCCATCAGTTAATGGAGTGAAATATATATTAACATTCATCAATGATGCCACTCACTATATTACAATATATTTTATTAATAACAAAAGTAATACATTTGATCGATTCTGGGCATTCAAGGCATTCGCTGAAATGCAATTAGGCCAAAAACTGAAGATTCTCTGGTCCGATAGAGGGGAAGAGTATGTAAACACTGAGATGTATGAATTTTTAATCAAAAATAGAATTTATTATGAAATGATGATGCTGGACATGCCACAACAAAATGGTATCGCTGAATGATATAACCAGACATTAATAGAGTCAATCTAGGCTATTAAAATTACTGCTAGTATACTTGATGAACTTTGGGCTGAACTTGCCACAAGTGCTACATATCTATATAACTAATTGCCAACGCGAGCCAATAAGGAGAGTGCTTCACTGTTTGAATTATGGCATGGTCACAAGCCTAATATCAGTAACTTACATATTATATGAGCTGATATATATATGTATATTCATAAAGGAAAAAGGTCAAAACTGGCGCCCCAATCCAAAAAGCTTAAAATGATTGACTATTATGATGAAAAGAAGGTATACAGGCTCTGGGATCCAACCAATAGGAAGATAGAAATTAGCCACAATGTTACATTTGATGAATCTATTATATTAAAATCTTGAACAATCGTCAACCTAGAAGATCAAGAATATGTCATTGAAGCAATTATTAAAGAACACAAGATTGATGAAAAAAGGCAATATCTGGTAAAATGACTAGGCTATGACGATGATGATAATAACACCTGGGAGCCAATCGAACAATTGATAGATACTGAAGCCCTATAAATTTGGCAAGATCGCATGCCAGAAGCTAATTTAATTAAATCAACCGATGACCCAATGACCTACAAGGAAGCAATTTCCCTGCCTGATGCAAATCTTTGGCAGGAAGCAATCAATCAAGAGCTTAAATCTCTTAAGAATAATGATATGTAGACAATTGTACCTGAGGTGTCTATGGGATGCAAGTTAATTGAATGTAGATGGGTATTTAAAAAAAAACTCAACACTGATAGATCGGTTGCCAGGTACAAGGTAAGATTAGTTGCTAAGAGATATTCATAATAGCAAGGAATTAATTATGATGAAACATTTGCTCCCATAGCAAAATTCACATCGATCAGGGTACTTTTATCAATCGGTGCAGTTCTAAACTTAGAAATTCATCAAATGGATGTAAAAACTGTATTCCTGAATGGCAATCTTGATGAGGAGATCTATATGATAGTACCTGAAGGAATTGAACAATCAGAGCTGTTACCAAGAGCTATGTATAAGCTTAATCGATTATTATATAGACTAAAGCAATCACCTCGTATGTGGAATTAGAAGATTAACAACTATCTCAGCCAATCAAATTTTACAAGACTACAATCAGATCACAGCATTTATCTAAGAAGAAGACAAGATGATCAATCGCTGATAATTATTACTATATATGTCAACGATCTACTAATTCTGGCTGATTCTATAGAAATGATGAACAAATTCAAGGTAGAGCTTAGCAACACATTTGATATGACAGATTGTGGTAAAATTAAATATTTTCTAGGTATTCAAGTCATGTGCAATCGAAAAACACACATAATTACAATTGATCAAAGTCACTTTGCCAATCAAATTATTATAAGGTTTAACATGATGGATGCTAAACTAATCAGTACACCCCTTGATCTATTCATTCAACTCAAAGCTGAAGGGGGAAAATCTGCAAACCAAAATCTATTCAGATAAATGATTGGTAGCATAATGTACCTAATAATCGGGACAAGACCTGATCTAGCTGCTACTGTTAGTATCATCAGTCAATTTTCGGCCAATCTAATGCAAGAACATCACTATGCTCTTAAATGATTATTAAGATATATTAAAGGAACAGCCAATTATAAGCTATGTCTTGGATGTGATCAGAATCTAAGGCTGATCAGTTTCAGTAATACTAACTGGAAAGGAGATATTAATACACGACGATCAACTATGAGCTATATTTTCAATCTATCAGTGGGAGCCATCAGCTGGTCAAGCAAGTGCCAACCAACTGTTGCTCTATCATTAACTGAAGCAGAATATATAGCATTAGCATATGCGATGAGAGAAGCCATTTGGCTACACACCCTATTGGATGAGTTAGGATATTTACAGAATTGTACAACAACCTTATTTGAAGACAACCAATCAGCAATTGCCCTCACCAAAAACCCAATTAATCATGCTCAATCAAAGTATATTGATATTCAGCACCACTTTATTTGAGAGAAAGTTGAATCAAAGGTGATAGATATCATCTACATGGCAATAGATGAAATAATCACTGATGCATTAACCAAGCCACTTGCATGACCCAGACTTGAAATATTGATTATAAAAATGGGCTTATGTAACTATATAACTGTTTTCTCTTTCAAAAACTTTTATTTTCTTTATCATGTCATTCTTATTACTCAAGTAGTATTTTACATATAGTTATTTGCAGTAAATCTACTTCATAGATACCATTCATGATGTACAGTTGAACATTTTATTTTTTATTTTTTATCGAGATATGTCAAGCAGGGAGAGTGTTGAAATTATTAGCTTATTATATCTCTCTCTCCTATTAATGATCGATTGTATATCACTTAATTGTGGCTTAGACAATCTTTATCTATATTAACCAATCATATATTAGCATTAATAAATACATGCATATTTGGCTTCATGAGCCAGTGCACTCTTTACCCCCAAACACACATTCGAAGATCAAAACTTCAATATCTCTTTGGTATCTAACTATATCAATTTTACTAAAATTTCTGTCAACTGTTTTACTTAAAATAATAGGCAAACCTCACAATGAAGGGGGACCTTGCTTTTTCTACAATGGAAAAAATGCAAAAGGCAAAAATGATATAAGCATTGAAGGTTATACCTATAAGTGTTAACTGGTAAGAATTAGGTATAATTAATTGAATAAAATGTATATCTATTAGAATCTTAAAAAACTATCTCAATTGCTCACTCATTGAGTAAGGCTTTAGTATCTCTTGGGTTATCTGTTGTAAGCTTTCTTAGCTTGTTGCAGTCTGAATTTTATTGATAATTGTAAGAGGGGTATTTATACAAATTGAAGAGAGTACTATATAGATAGCTTCTAGTATTATTGATTGGTTAAGATAAAAGAAAATATTATATCAGGTTATAATATAATTATATATTTTAGTAACACTAAAGGTCTTAGTAATGCTAAAGGTCTTAGTAATGCTAAAGGTCTTAGGATTTAATTCCTGCTGACTTCATCCAAAATTATCTTCATAAGATAGATTTATGCTTCTATTAGAATTGATATCTAATCATTAATAAATTTCATATGTGATTCTCTCTTTATCTAAATATTCTTGAATAGCTTTGGTGTCAGTTACTTTGAAAATGTAAGGTGCAATTTTCTCGCCTTGTTGTCTTTTCAAAATGCTTCTGATGGTGCTGTAATTTTTCATATTGATATTTTTATATAGGGATAGTCATATGCAAGAAATGTGACGTCATTTAAGCCAATAAAAAAAATTTTTTCGCGTTGTTTGTTGTTCACGCGCGTTTTCATCCTCTACTACATTACGTGACTTCATTCACCCGGGTTAACGGAAAACGCGTGTAAATCCTCAAAAATGAACGTTCTCTTTTGAAACAAAATTTGCGAATATAGGTGAGTTATGTGACATATCCTGACGGACATTTTTAGACTTAGTTTTTGTATGTGCATATCGGCGTT
>RBNK01001654.1:0-14163 GCA_003990785.1 Endogone sp. FLAS-F59071 | reverse complement strand
CTAACCAAACAAACCAAATGGTAAAATGGAAAGCGCACAACCAAAAATTCAGGCTGTATAGTTTTTTTATCTACCTAATGATAGAATATATTAAAGATGAAGGAGAGAAGTGCAAAAAAAAAAAAAAAAAAAAAAAAAAAAAAAAAAAAAAAAAAAAAAAATAAAAAATAAAAAAAAAAAAAATTAAAAAAATTACAAAAAAAAAAAAAAAAAAAAAAAAACCCCAAAAGAGCAGAGTTTCAGCTGATAATGTTACTTGTTTTCTAAGAGTTTCCTGCGTGGAATAGTGAAGGGCTCAAATACAATACAATGTGATATGTTACATTCGTAAAAAGGATTGAGAAAAAGCAAATCGAAAAGAATATTTTACAGAGCAATAAGTTCAAAGAGAAAGTAAAGGCAACAGGAAGGTCGCCAACCAAAAATATATATAATCTCTATGCACAATGAAAGGAGGATTTAGCCGACGGCTGCAAGAGCACAACGAAACAACGAGATGAAAGAGTTTCGCATCTCAACTTTGCCCTCCACATATATACAATTATTCGTGCAATAGATGCAATATTATTCCTAAATCATCGAGTCGCACGTCTCTCGCTATCTCCTCCTCCCCTCCCCTGCACGCACCCAGCACTAACGCCTCGTCTCTGGCCTATGCCTGCCCGCCTACGCTCCCGACACTCAGTGACCTGGCACGTGGGCTGGGCCGGTTCGCCTCCTCAGCCAGCTCGGCCTCAATCTTACGCACAGCCTCGTCCTGCTCCATCAGCAGCCTCCGCGTCGCTTCCGTGACCTTCTTGGCAGCGTCCACGTAGGGACTGTTGGGACCGTTATACTTCGTCGCATTCTCCTCGATTAGGTTGACGTCAGCCAAGAACTGCGCGGCGGATCGATATTGGAAATTCTTGTTGTGCTAAGTCGAAAAAAAAAAAAGTCAAAGGTTAAAACGATAAACAGATGGGCGAAAGCGATATCGACAAATGATCATTTCATTAGAAATGCCATTGTATCCAAGTCACTCACCTCCCGCATAGTAGCCAGATCACGCGGTTCATTTATGATAGTGTAGTAGTCGGGGGCCACCTTTGTGCTGACTGGGGCCAAGAAGGATCCAGCCTGAAAATTATTGGTATATATATATATCAAGGTGTTACCATCAAACTAATAAACTTCTGTGCCGTAAAACTGCTCAATCAAATTCTGGCGACAACACACCTCAGGCATCTTGATCAGTTTGACGATAATGCCCTCAATTAGGTCGGACAGATCGACATCAGGCCGCCTGCGACGCCCACCATAGCTTTTGTACTGGCCGTGGACATAATCGGTGAAATGGTCTGCCTCTGTCTCGCTGCGCTTTCGCTTGCTCGCAGGAGGGGGAGGGGGAGGGGCAGCTAGTGCATTTGAAAAGAACGAAGTCCGGTTCGTTACACTTAACTGATGCAAGTCTGGAGGAAGATACTGATGCATATGAATCGCCTCATCAATACTTACTGAAGGCAGATGTGGGAAGCTTAACCGTTATCGGAGTCCTCGGCTCTTCAACGTCTAGAGGAAATGGTGGCCGAAAGCTACAGAGACAAATGTTGGAACGCTAAGTATACAATGATCGTAACTACAAGGATCCCATGCTCAAAACTGCAAAGTTAATCCTTCAACCCGAAGCATGACGGACGCCCATCACCCACCCTTCAACTGGGGTTTTGATGATAAGCTTGGTTCCCTCCACCTTTACAGGCAAGTCCGGGACAGGCAACTCCTCGACAGCAGGCGTTGGAGGAGCCGGTGTGGGCGGTCCGGTACGAACCGGGGTCGTCACTGCCTCACCGTTTGCCGCGTTATTGAACATGGGACAGTTCTTGTTCGTTTTCATGTGACCGAGCTGGCCGCAGTTGCCACACTTGCGCTGGTTGGAAAAGTGGTTTCGGAACAAAGTATCTTAGAATGTAACGTCAAGCTAAATCTGAGATTTCAAGGTAAATAAAGATAGCACTTACCACTAAACCCTCCTTCTTCCCTTTCAATATTCCAAGCACGGGATTCTCCGCCAGCGCCGCCTGCTTGGCCAACGCTCTCTGCCGTCTTCGCTCCGCATTTCGTTTGAGTTTGCCGAGTTGATCCTGAATTCTCTTCTTCATTCGCTCGTTCTTCTCGGCATCATCGGTAGGTTCCAAAGTTTCAGGGCTGCGTGTAGCAAAGAAGTCTATGGGTATATATTCCTAGGTTGGTTTAAATTAGATAACAAGAAAAGGATCAAAGATTACCCGACCAATGTCTCTTCGATAACTTGACGTTGGCGGAGATACGCATTGATAACGGCGGGATCTCGCACAATTTCAGTTTGAATAATATTCTCGCCGTTACGGCGAACCTGGATGGGAACGGAACAATATCTTAATATCAACAAATTGAAACAGCAATTGCAAGATACATTAGTGCGACACTGAAATAAGCCACAGCTGAAAATCAATCCAAACCGCTTACCGTGCGCCGAATCGTCAGCGACTTGTTATGTCCCTGAACATTAAAACTGGTCCGCGACCCGAGCGACACCTCGTCGTCCTCTGGCCCTTCGGACCCCGTACGTTCACTCCGTCTTAGCGACGCCAGCGATGGCGCCGGCGATGTACCGTGATGTAGGTTGAAGGCCCTTGCATCGTTCATCGAGGGCTCCCGCTTGACGTGAACAATACCGTCGTCCATGTCCATCTGTAAAATACCAGAGTGGTGAGGACCGTGTTTGGTGCAGAACACGTGAATTTAAATATAGTGGTGCGAACACTTACATGGCGCGGCGCCGGACTCTCCATGTCGATATCTCGAGCAAGATCATCGTATTCGCTTGCATTGTCGTCCATCATGTCATCCTCATCTAGACTTGGCTCCACTGGGTTACACAAAGAATCGTATTGAGTCTTCCATATACGCGCGATCTATCCAAAATAACAGACTGTATGTGAGCGAATCGTTGATGCCTGAACGAAGATAGAATGCAATGTCATTAAGTCAATCTCACCTCTTCTCGGTAAATTTGCTGTTGTTCGGCCACATTATACCTGTGGGCGCTCTTTGGTCTAGCCTCGATTTGTGCTAGTGATGTAAGTCAGGAGCGGTGTGAGGAACACAATTTGAATTCACCAGTTGCGTAAAGCAACCTAATCGATACTTTTTTAAAATAAAATAAAATAAAAAAGTGTACCCAGTTTCTCTTCGGCCGACTCGCCCTGTCTTAGGAAAATATCCTTCATCGACACACGAATGAAGCTGAAACCCTCCCCTCTTCCTGTCGGATCTCCTGGTCCATAGAGCTTGAGCATCGCCTTTCCCTGGGTTGCGTTGATAAAGTTCTTTGTCGCCAGCCATGGTGCCAGCTGCTGCTCGACCTCGAGTGTCATCTCGCTCTCCTCATCCTCTGTCTTCTCAACGGTGCCGTACCCGTAATCCTGCAGATGACGCTCGCCGACCAGCATACTCTCGTATAAGCATACCATCTCAGGTGTAACCATCTTGCGCAGCTCCTCCTCTGTTGGTAGTGTAATGCTTTGTTTGAGCTTCCAAAACCCGCCGCCGCCGCCGTTTTGCTTCCCCTTGCTGCGGTGGAACTCAGCAAATTCCTTGAGCCGCTGTCGCAGCTGGCTATCGTTGTACTCGGGGAACTGCTTCAGCAGCTTGTCAACGCGAAGCTGATGTTGTAAGTGCTTGCGGATGATGCGGTAGGCCGCTACCTGTAGCCGGTTCTTGACTGTCGTCGTGATCTTGCGCGCATGCGGGCCGGGCACCTCCTGTACAGGATATGTCTGTCCGATCGTAAACAGGATGGGTATCTCCCGCAAATAGTACTTAGTCTGTCCCTTGTACGTATTTTTAATGACAAGGAGGTCCGTGTTCTTAACCTCATGTCTGAAAAGCGGTGCTCGGATCAAATTGTTATACAACACGGGAATCGTTTGGCCCGGCTCTACATTGCCAAAGTTCATGAAGGGCGACGTGTCGCCAATGTCCAAAACGAAAGATTGTCCAACTTCGGCCTGATATTATGGGTGGAACGATGTCAAGGTCACTGTAGGTACTTTTGAAGCTTCAAGTGGCGACGCAAAATATTATATACCTGTGGAACATGAGTATCCTCCATGTTTTTTTTTCGATAATAATTGATCAACAAGCCTCCCATGCCAATATTCGAGATAATAGGAGGATATTCTTCCTGTGAATCCAAAGGAGGTAACAAGTCAATATATAATATGAAAGAGAACGCAAAGGAATACTGCGCAATGAATCCGTGACTTACTGAATACTCGACCAACACAAAGAAGCTGTTGTCCTTCAACGTCAGATCTTTGGAGCTCCGCATAATTTCTGATGGATCCTTCTTCTTGTCCTTCTTCTTTTTCTTACCGGCCTTGACTCTCGAAAAGTGGAATTCAGTGTTGGGCGGGAAGGACAACTGCGGGCGATGGAACGACCGTAGTTCTTGTTTCGATAACCTTGTTTTGAACTGGGTGTTCCCCCCAAAAATAAAATAATTAATTAATTAAAGCAACGACTCACAAATTCAAACTACCAAATCGAATCACAAAGCCTTCACGTGAGACTTACGAATGGAGTCTGTAGTTTGAGGGCGGGCAGGGAGTGCTGCACAATCAGCTGGCCGAACGTCTGCCGCACGCGATGCATCTTGGCCCCCGCGTGCGCTTCGTAGAACCGATCGTTTGCCAGGTTGAACCTATCGAGGCCAAGCCGCATATTAACCTCCGCTTCTGATGGCTGCACGGCGCTCTGGATCCGGAGAACGGGTAAGATATGGAACCGATGAGACCCGGCCTTCCACCGTCGTTGCACATAAACGATTTCAGAATATGAAAGTTCTCAATCCATTACCTTTGGTGTCGGTTTCACCACCGCGACCGCTTTCCGGCCCTTTTTGTACCCCCTATTTTCCTGGGCGGCGGGTTTGGAGGCCTCCACCGACGCGACATCAAAGAGCATATTTGTGTCGTTGAGGTCTAGTGTTAGCTTTGTAAAGGGCACGAAGGGCTTGCGGTCGTCCCAGATAATGGAGTTGATCCAATCGCCGTTTTCCAAGTCGTAGTTCCGGTGCGGTGGCACCACGGAGCCTTTGGCCTGCGTGATTGAGGAGGACAGAGAACAGTTTAGAGCATTTCCTCACAGTAAATATTCGGCAATAATAGATGACTTACATTTGTCGTTTTATCGTTTTTACTATAAAAAGCGATAGTGCATTACGTGAGTATATGCAGTACAGGTATAGTCAAAGCACAAGAGTCGAGCCATTTAATATCTCACTTTGGGGAATCCCCATCGTCCCATATAATATTATCCTCCCACGTATCCAGCATGATTGAGTAATATTCTTCAGCAGTCTTGGGGATACGTTTCGCATTCGTGAGCATCAAATTCTCCTTCACCGCAAACAGAAAGGCAGTATTAGACCAACTCTACACTTCTCTTATGTCAAATTAAAACCCAACCCGATTGTCTGTCCTCGCTCACCTTTTGCTCCTCCTCCGCCTCCTCCTCCTCGCTTTCCGCCTCGTGGTCATGCCAGTCGACGATGTCAAACCCGTACGATAGTAGCCGCCTCTTTGGGCTATCAGGCCTATATTCCAGAGGTCGTCCGAACTGCCGCTTGTCGTCGGCTTCCGTCTCGAACTCAAATCCGTCCGGAAAGGACGCTATACCGAATAATGATGATATGGATTATAGAAACGAAAATCCAACAAAAATGCCTTTAGCGTGCTAAGCGCTCCATGACGCGTGTTCAGTGGCGCAGTAACGCCACCTCAACGCGAAAAGGCGCAAAGACCCAAGATAAACAAACCTCGTTTGCCTTTAGCATGCAATGCTGACGGCCTCTGTAGCTTCTTCGAGAATAGCTCTGAGAATTTTAGAATCTTGCCCTTCTCAAACGCTGGGTACAAGGTCTTAACGTCTGGTGGCTGTGGAGGCATCGGCTCCGATACCGTCACCACGTTCGGGCCCACGAACATGGCTGCCCGACCAGGAAAGACCGCCTCAATGTACTGTGACCGCAAAATCTGAGGTGCGGGGGCAGGGAACCCCGTTATGTGGTCCGCGCGGCCAACCTCGGCCGGAGCCCTGGGCGTATCGAGCTTCTGTTTAACTTTAACTTCATTATTGTCCATGGCCTCGTCATAATCGTTATCATAATCGTCATCCGTCGACTTACTCCTGGACTCTAGCACCTTGGACTGCATTTGCTTGACCACCCCAACCCCGCGGCGATAATAATGGTCGGAAAAGATCCTATCCTCATTCGGCTGGTCGGGGACAGCCTCATTAAAGTCTGAGTAGTCAACCGCATCTGCGGCATGCGGTATGAAAGAGAGCCTCTCTTCTCGTGGTGTTGCTACCGACTCCTCGTCTTCGTCATACTCTTCCTCATCATCCTTGGAGAAGCCAAGAGATTCTGTCGAGTTGATGAAGTGGGCGATTACTCGCTGTGTATCGGCCTGTTGCAGAGTCTCGCGAAGCTCCTGCAAATGTGAGACCAGATTATGGTTAAATCGACCTTCAAATACCGATTATTATTTTTTATTTATTTCACCTAATATCAAGAAAAGCTTCTGCCACAGGGCCATGTTTCGCTCATTTTCCCACCACATACCGGGTCGAAAGCCGAGCTCTCCAAATGGCCATGTTCGTCGACATTTCCCCACAAGTACGTCAGCGACATTGACTTTTCGGAGTATTCAAAATAGCTGTGTGCTCTTGCGTAGCGTATTTTGTGTATTTATGTGGGGTTAAATGGGGTCTGTCTGGGTGTGGGATGCTGTGGTGGAACTTGTATTTATAGGTAAGAGGGATTCGTTGTGAAGGGGCTCCTGTTGACTCCCAGGCTCTCACGGTTTTGTTTGACGATGACGTCATGATTTTTAGCCAGTCAGGACTCAAGTCTGCTGATATGGTGACGACGTATTAGTTTCATCGGTTTTATTTTATTTTCTATTTAGCATTCTAAGCAATCCACATATTTAAATTGTTAGGTCAAAAAGGCATTTCTGATAGTGTTATTTAGCCATTTCAATTTCGTGTTTATCTTTGAAAACCGTCTAATTATGAATTCTGGCAATTGTCAGACAACTCCTCTGACACGGAAGGTATGTAAATTTAACAGTTAAAGTAATAGATAATTGAGAATTCTTGAAACATAAAGGAGACGTCCAACGTTGCAAAGGACAGCCAGGATATATCGATGATATTTGAGTAGGTCATCGACGTTCGCTGTATTAATAAACCCCTTGGGGAAAAGGAATGTATAAATCATTGTGCGGGTAGTTTTACCCGAATATTCTAGTGAACTCAAGTAAATTATCCGCAGCCCTGTTTCTAATAAGCGATATGTCATAGTATCCGATATTATATTAGCCAAGAGTTGACTATATTTATATACATACACCTACTCAACAGCTAATACTAAACTATTCTATTGTCTGCAGCAATTGTCTTTTTTTTTTTTTTTTTTTTTTTTTTCTATGAAAATGTAATAAATAATTATGATCCATCTTAATAAGCATGATACCAGAAGAGTTTAACTCATACTTTATTAATAAAAACTCTTTTTTTATATAAAGTAATTTAATATTCTTTATAAGAGTATAAAATATTACTTATTATAGTTAATATCTTTAATAGGAAGTTAAAAACATTCAAGAATCTAATAATATTCTAATACTTTCAAAGATATTTTTAAATAAATCTTATTACTATATAAACTTTAATTAATAACTTAATTAACTTTATAAAATATTATTATTTATAAATAATAAAATTTTATAATAGTAATTTTTAATATAATTATTTATTTTATAATAAAAATAGTAATTAATTAAAAGAGAAAACATTATTAGTTTATATTATAATAAATATACTAATAATTGGCTATTTCTTATATATATCAATTGAGAATAATCAGAGCAATGAAAACACTATCTTCATTTTGAGATGTTTCAAATAATAAAACTACTATCTCTATTTTGAGATATTTCAAAGACTCTGATCAGATTGATTTTATTTGAAGGAAAATAAAAAGAATATTTATACAAATTGAAAGACTAAAAGACTTTGCTACAAAATATTATCTGATCATTGAAAATTGCTAGATAATCTAACAAAAGATGATAAAAGACAGCTCAGAGAGATGATCTGAGATAATTAATGATAGATAGAATTAGTTAGGAGGTGGTAAGGATATCTTGTTAGAAATAAAGTCATAAAATATTCTTGAAAATCAGGTAAGTTGTATATTAATCATCATATCTGAGGGCTTAACTGGAAAAGCTTATCCTCAAGACTAAGGGCAGTAGTAGTATAAATTAGCTATATGAGAGAAGCTAATAAAATAATGTAACAGCCAACCCCCAACTTAACTGATTTTCATGAATTTTGTACTACGCTTGATTTAGGAGTTACTGTAACATTCTGTGCCCTTCCATTTTTAGTCATTGACGACTTTTATTTCTGCAAAATACCACTACTAGAGTCATTACGTATCCTTCACAATGATTAGATTGTAATTTTCATAGCGAAGTCTTTATTAGTTATTCAATTTGTATAAATACCCCCTCTATTTCTATCTAAATAAATCAGTTTGCACAGAGTTTTGGAATATCTCAATATCAGTCATAGTAAAGCCTGAAGAGCACAGCACGAAGCTGTAGTAAGGATACGCAAAGGGAGATATCGCGTCTGACACTCTGAGCATTCTCACTTGGTACATATGAACGAATGAACGACCGGTTATTGGTACATTTGTCACATCTTGGTGCCGACTGGCAGGAGAGTTATTGAAAGACTGACTCTCACATCCTCATTCAAGCAGGACCGAACTACCCCTTCAAGTAACGACAGCACACCCATAGTGGAAGACAGCATCATTCAAAATGGATCACCGAAGGACACCCCCGCTTTTTATACAAAGAAGATCACTGAATAGTTCCAGCTCTGAGGAAGAAGAATTCATTACACCTGACCCTTCAGACGGCGATTACAGTGAGACAAGAGAATTCATCGCCTCCCTTATAGTACACGACGGGTTATCATCAGATGACGAATCAGCTATCAATTTTGGTGACAATCTTTAAGTATTATTTTATGAATCATCCGATGACGAAACAGACGATGAACCAGAAAACAACATATACGAAATGACAGAAAGACCACCGACCTTTACTGGTTATGTACCAGCTGAATCAGTAATCAAGTTCATCGAAGATTTGCAGATTTACAACGCGATCCAACAGTTCAACAATGTTGCAAAAGTGAACGTTCTAGAAGCAGTTTTACGAGGACCCATCAAGATCGCATATGACGCTGCAATAGCCACTACGGCAGCAAATGGAGGATTTAATAGAGGAGCAGGAGGAGCAAATGTAGAAGCCGATGCCCTAGTAATCTTTACCAATGCCATCGCATGGTTAAGAGCAACCTATTATACTGCCGACATATAGCAAAGCATGAAGGATCAACTCGCATCAATGTATCAAGGGATGAATGAAAGCCCTCTCGCCTTTTACATGAAGATACGACATGCAGTAGACCTTGCGGGGTATCCGGCAGCCAACCAGGACCTCATTATAGAGCAATCCTTTATGAATGGACTTTACCGAGAAATTGCCCTCCAAGTACGCTCCAGCCCGGTTGGACTAAATCATGCACAAAAAGTGGATTATGTGCAGAGATATTGGGCCGCATGAAACCCGGGTCAAGACATAATGCAGCAGATCTTACCAAACAACCTTCAAGAAACCCATACTATACCAGTGATTGTATCCACCATCGCACCAGCAACAGTCAACTGGGGAGCAGCTTCACGGAAGGACCCAGCCATGGACGATCTCATTGAACAAATGAGCAAGATGACTGTGCATATATCAGACTTTAAAAAGCAGATAGATGCACAGCGGCCAGTCCAACGATTTATGGCAAACCCGACCCCAGCAATAGGATCAAATGTGTATCTGATCGACAACTTAAGGTACTTTAGGTGTAACCAAGACAGGCATACATCAAGAGACTGCACTCAACCTGACACACGAGTATGCAAAAGATGTGGAGAGAAAGGGCACTATGCTTCAAGGTGTATGACGGAAACAAGTAGAATCGCCCAGCTAAGAACCCAAGGACAAACCTAGATAAACGTAGTTACCTTCGAAGAAGAAGATTTTAATAGCAAAGACGAGTATAGCCAAGTAGAAGCATTCTCGGCTACACAAGAAAAATGAAAACCCGGACATCCCAAAAAGGTAGGATCTCCCTATATGACAAAAACCCTATGGGTAGCACAATGAGCATAAGAGCAAGAATTTGACGGTGATGAACAAGATGAGCTCTTTGAAGAAGAAGTGAACCGAATTATCCGAGAAAACATGCCGATATCTGAAGCACCCACAAGTGAAGGAAACAAGGAATGCAAACTGTGGAAATCCAAGAAATACGATCTAGATGTATGGAAAGAAATGGAGGACATGACTATACCGGTCAAAATAGGACAACTCGTCAAATTTCTGACCTTCCGACAGCAAATCCGAAAAGGGATAAGTGATGCACAACCCGGTTATGAAGTAGTAGAAATTAATGCAATACAACAATTGGAGGATGACGAACCGCAAAACTCATCGGCATATTTATAATGTCAGATCGAGGAAATTACGATGCCATGCATTATTAATACAGGCGCTAGAGGATGCATTATCAGCAAGACAATGCTCGACCGACTCGGGTGGCAGATCGAAGAAGCCACAACCATGACAATTGTAGTAGCAGATGGACATGTTGCAACACTACTTGGCAAAGTACATGAATTACCAATTCGCTTTGGTAAGCTCATCATCCCAGTATTAGCAATAGTAGTCGACACCACATCCTACGACCTGATTATCGGAAACAACTGGTTAAAGAAAGTACGAGCAGTAATCGACCTCGGTGCATGCAAAATGTGAATCACCTGAAAAGGATGACGTTACGAAATACCAGTCGACTTAGAAAGAGGAGTTCACCTGCAAATGATAGAAAGCGATGATGAGGATGAACAGAAAGAATTCTTCATGATGCAGATTGTACGAACCAATCAGAAGGCCAAACCTTTAGAACGAAAAAGTGAACAGGCTGCTGGATTTGATCTCTCTACCATCAAAGACATCGAATTGCAACCAGAAGAATCATGTATAGTCGGGACAGGAATCACTGCGAAAATACCTCAAGGACATTACAGTCAGATCAAACCAAGGAGTTCTCTAGCAGTCGCCGGAATTATGATCGATGCAGGAGTTATCGACGCAGATTATACAGGCGAAATCAAGATCATAGTTGTCAACCGACATCGATTCAACATAGCCAAACTCTATGGAGGAGATCGAATTGCACAGCTAATAATCATACCCATTTGGACTGGCAAAGCCGTGGAAGTAACTAACCTCAAAGAAACAACTAGAGGAGACAAAGGGTTTGGATCTACTGGAATGAATATTGCAAAAATCGTAACGGAACTCAAGCATGCACCCAAAACGGCAAATAAGAAGGCGTATACCTTTGGAGAACAGCTTGGTGAAGAAGAAAAGAAGGAGTTGCAAGAACTTATCAACGAGTACTCTAACATATTCGCAACAACTTTCGAAGAAATTAACCTAAAGCCACCGAAGCATTTTCATCACATTAATGTCTAAGGGCACCTCCCGATCAAATGTGCATTGTACCGAACACCACCAGCATATATTGAATGGCAACAAAAAGAAATCGATGATATAGTAAAAGGAGGAATGGCTGCCGAAACAGATAGCCCATGGGGATTTCCAAACGTCATCATACCCAAGAAAGGATTAGAAGCAGGAACCTTTGCTTCAAGAATGTGTACTGACTTTAGGAAACTGAATGATATCACTAAAGGAGATGCCTTCCTGATACCAAGAATCGACAATACTTTTTCAAAGATACCAGTTCGTGCAAGCCTCTACACAACTCTCGATATAACCAGTGGATATTATCAAATGGGACTTGATGAAGAATCGCAGGAAATCGCTTCATTTGTAACCCTGCAAGGCCATTGGAAATATTTACGAATGCCGTTTGGACTCAAGAATGCCCCAGCAAGCTTCCAGAAAATGATGACCAAAATATTCAGAGATCTCGTTGGAAAAACGCTATTAGTGTATATTGATGACATTACAATATTTACAGTAATATTCCTGGACCACATCAAGGCACTACGCGAGGTATTCAACCGAATGAGAACTGAAGGCCTTTATTTGAAACCAGAGAAGTATACATCCACTGCGGAAAAAGTTACGATGCTCGGGCACATCATCGACAATGAAGAAATCCAAACCGATCCAGCCAAAGTGGAAGCCATTACCAAGTTCAAGAAACCTACCAACCAAACAGAGATGCGCGCCTTTCTGGGACTAGCCTCGTACTACTGATGGTACATATGCAATTTCGCAAGCTTAGCCGAACCGCTGTATGCAACCCTTACAAAAAGCTATAATTGGGTAGAAATCGATGAAGAACAAAGTGAACTCAAACAAGAAGCGCATTAAAGAAAGCTCTGGCAACCGCACCTGTACTAGCAAAACCAAATTGGACAAAGCTTTTTAAGCTTTATACCGACACAAGCACAATAGGAGTAGAAGCAATACTTTCGCAAGATGACACTAAAGGCTTAGAACGAGTAATTTGTTACACAAGTAGAGGAACACGCGGCACAGAGAAGAATTACGAATCAACCAAATTGGAGTGTCTCGCGGTCATATGGGCAGTCAAGTGGTTCAGATATTACCTCATCAGATGACACTTCGAAGTCATCACAGACTATTTGGTGCTTAAATGGTTGTTTAACAGACCCGATCCAAGTAGAATGTATGCATGGTGGATCATGATACTTCAAGAATACGATTTCACGGTGAAATTCAGAAAAGGAAAGACAAATCAAAATGCCGATGCACTTAGCAGAATGCCATTATTAGATGCCCAAGGCGGGGCACAGCAATGAATGTAACACTGTACTACGATTTGGTGATTTGGTTGATGAGGAGAGAAATTAGGGAAGATATGGAAGATTGGACAAAGAACATTTTATTAACCACCAGCAGACAGTACGAAATTCAAGATAATTTATTATATCGTAAAAAGTGTTGAAATTTGATCTTCGAATGTGTGTGTTTGGAGTAAAGAGCGCACTGGCTAATGAAGCCAATATGCGTGTATTTATTAATGCTAAAATTATGATTGGTCGATACAAACAAAGATCATCTAAGCCACAATTGAGTGACGTATGATCGATTGTTGATGTATCGATCATTGATAGATAAGATATGATAAGCTAATAATTACAACACTCCCCCTGCTTGATATATCTTAAAAAATAAATAAGTAAAAAAAAATAAAAGTAAAGTGTTCAACTGTACATCACAAATGTCATCCATGAAGTACATTTACTGCAATTAATTATATATAAAATACTACTTGAGTGATAAGAATGATGTGATAGAGAACAAAAAAAAATTTTTTAAAGAAATAATGTTAGTTACGTAAGCCCATTTTTGCGATCAACATTTCAAGTCTTGGTCGCGCAAGTGGCTTGGTTAATACATCGGCGATCATTTCATCTGTCGCCATGTAAACGATATCTATCACCTTTGATTCAACTTTCTCTCGAATAAAGTGGTGCTGAATATCGATATGCTTTGATCGAGTGTGATTGATTGGATTTTTGGCGAGGGCGATTGCTGATTGGTTGTCTTCAAATAAGGTTGTTGCACAATTCGGCAAATATTCTAGCTCATCCAATAGGGTGCATAGCCAAATGGCTTCCTTTGTCACATGAGCTAATACCATATATTCTGCCTCAGTTGTTGATAGGGCAACGGTTGCTTGGCGTTTGCTTGACCAGCTGATGGCTCCTCCTGATAGGTTGAAAATATATCCCATGGTTGATCGTCGTGTGTTAATGTCTCCTCCCCAGTTAGCATCGCTGAAACCGATCAGTCTTAGATCCTGATCACGTCCAAGGCACAGCTTATAATTGGCTGTTCCTTTAATATATCTTAATAATCGTTTGAGGGTGTGGTGATGTTCTTGCATTGGATTGGCCGAAAATTGACTGATGATGCTGACAGCAGCAGCTAGATC
>RBNK01001653.1:0-14164 GCA_003990785.1 Endogone sp. FLAS-F59071 | reverse complement strand
GAGGGTGAGGGTTGGATACATGTGGGGCTATCTAAAAAAAAAAAATGGGTGTGAATGCCTTGGGCATAACTAGAGAAACTCAACTATCCAAAATTTCAACCCAACATCTACCACTCACCTTCTGCGCTTTCTTTAGATAGCCCCACATGTATCCAACCCTCACCCTCCTCTTCAAAGACCGCCAAGCCACCTGTGTCCTGGCCGAAATATTCGCAACGATATCGGTCGGAGATGCACCAGTCTCGAGATTGTGCGCCACTGGCGTATACGGGAGTACGTCATCCTTGAATGGGTTCTGGCTCAGCGCGTTCCCATTCTGTGTGGTCCCCAGCACCCGTTCGTTGTCGTGAATCTCCTCTTCGTCTTCCTGGTCATCGGAGCGTGGTTCCTCTTTGACGCTGCGCCGGGTTGAACGGCGTAGTGGCTGAAATGGATCCGCGTACTTGCGCTCAAGAGTCAAGGAGGGGAATTCTTCCGTATCAGATTCGGGTTCAATCCTAGAGTTTATTTAAAGTAAATGATTTTATTATTATTGGGAGGCCAGTAAGCTTGTATTCCGCAAAGCAGCAATGTTGGTTGGATATAATCGGACATACTTTATCCCATTGATTATAGTTTTCGTTCGGACCCGTGTTGAGATCCGGCTCGGCGTTTCGGAGCGTACTCGACGTTTAGCTGGGCTTGGGGTCGAGTTGAGAAAATTGGTGACATAGTCATTGCCAGAAATTTCATTGGTCTCAAGATGAATCCTGAGGGGAATGGAAGGCCAGATGGTCAGCGGATCATTTATGGCAAGAATCATTACTCATCTGAAACATGAAAAAGAGAAAAAGAAGTCGTCGACACTGCCAGTGAATCAGAAAAAGGCTGATGAGCGTTGTGTACCTGATCCTCTCTTCAAGATCTGAGCGAAGGCCGTCAACCGGCAAGCCAAGGCTTTGCAATAGCTCTGCATGGCGAAGATGGGACACGTGACCAGACGCGTTGTGTGAGTCAAATGTAGTGCGAGGTGGCGGGGGCGAAACACAGGACTGCTCACCCAAACGTATATTGCGCAAAAAAAAACAAAAAAAAAGGGGGAACGATGAACCCATCTGGCGAGAAAATTAAATGTAGTACCTTTCAATTCAGCCTTTTTCCTGCGGTGGAAGTTGGGGACGGGAGTAGTGGACATGCTGTGGGATTGTATTTGGCCGGAGAAAGAGATGAAGCCCCGCTTTAGGGGATTGCTCTGTGTTTGTTATCGTTTGTTATTGTTGTTAACTGCCAAAGATGGCCTGTTGTGTGACGTCACCAGTCCCTGAAGGGAAGTCGAACCATTGCATGATTGATTGATATATGCATTGATTGATATGCATGCATCATCGGCTCGTTTGTTTTTCGGATCAATAATGACGTAACCGCACTTGCACTGCCAAAGCTTAAAATAAAAAGGTTGATTTACTATTTAGAAAGAAACTTTACCGGGGATGTTGCGGCAGTATTTTATTTACAGTTTCGCTAATTCTCATCTCTCTATGGGAAATATTTTTCCGATCCGTAGGTCTTTAAAAGATCACATTACAACCGTGCATCGCCGCATTATCAACCATAGGGTCATAGGGTAAGAGGTACCACTTCAGCAAGAGATTGTGATTGATTCATTGCATTATTATTAATTAATTACATGGAAATATAAATATTTGATGAAGTTGACGGCTAATAAATAGACAATTAGCAGTCAGTAAGTAATGATTTGGAAGATATACACATTATTAAAAACGTCACATCAAGTCGCAAAGACAAAGCAGGAACTCGCACTAGCAGCTTGACCTCCTTACACAGTTCAGTTGCTCTTTTGGGAATGAACTTTGATCAGATGACCGCACGAAATAAAGGGTTTAGAGCGCCTGGGATCTCCTCTTTGCAGAGGTTGTCGAGGAGATCTTCTGATACAGGCCTGCGACCGGGGCGAGGCTCTCATCTTCCTGGAACTCCGTCTGCCAGTGTTGCGCGGCTTCAATAATCTTGGTTTTAAAGTCCCTGTCGGTCCAGCTCTCGGTGGCATTGGCGTAGAAGAAGTTCACCAGGGTCTCATTGGCCAATTGGGCTAAAAAGTTTAAGCAAAAGGCCATAGAGAGTTGTAGAGGACTCAACCAACACGGGATGACTCAACTAACACGGGATTGGTTCTTCGAGCGGTCCAAGCGAACCCAATATCTTCCGCGTCTCCGCACCCCACCCTGGCGATACTTACGTCGGAATTTTTCAGACTTGTCTCCTAGCTCCGCCAGCAGCTCGAGGGCGAGGATCTGCTTCTCGGGCTTAACAGCTTTCAGCTGCTTGAAGATGGCCTTTCCAGCTTCTTCGGGACCGTTCGGGTTGCTATTAACGAGGGCGACAATATCATCGACAGTACCGGCGTTATTGTCCTTCTTCTTTGGGTTAACTGCCGTTTCTGCGATACGTTTCGTAATTGAAAGTACGAAATACTGAATAAGTGGCCGAATAATAAATGCGAAATTGCGTACAGTGTCGAGTGTATTAAATATTGGCACATACTAATCTTGCTAGTGATGCTATTGGGATCAGCCCTCTTGCCAAAAAGACCAAAAAGACCCATTGCTAATTTTGTTTTATGAAAGGTGTAGCTAGGTGGGTAGTGGTTGTCGAGTAAAAGAATACCATTGTGGGGATGGGGGCTAGGGGAATTAATACCCGCAGAGCAATGCCTTTGTTGGTATCTGTGAACAAACAACCTTGTCCTTGTGCCTCAACAATGACGAACCTCCGTGGCATTGGCTGGCCACCTAATCTGACAATTACACGTGTGTGCTACCCATAGTATATATATACTCCTGAGAAAATTTTACCCACACAAAGCGCAATTCAACGTCATTTCCGAGGAAGCGGCTCCTGATTTTCTTGGATATCGTCCGTGCATCCTTTACTAATCGCCATAAAAACCTGAGCTATGAAGCACAGTGGTGCTGGGTGCTGGACGTACATCGAAATTTCCAAGATCTTGGTGCCCTCTAGGTCGGGAAATCCGTTACCCAGGGTAAAATTTTTCGCGGGGGGGGTGAGATCGTCTTCACTGTATTCCTGGAATATCTACTTGCCCCATGCCTGATTGGTAATTTCTTCAGCCACTGAACTTTGTTTTTGCACCGCACACGAACTGCAGGACTATGTTTCCGGTGTTACTCTACAAAAATCCATATAGGATAGGTTGGTCTTCCTCTACCTTCTAGAAATTCCTTTAATCAGCACCATGACTCACGATGAGTAAGAAACCACGGCGTAATTCAAATATATCAAACTCAAGCAATATCGAATCCCAGGATCAACGACCTCGATCTTGACTTTTGTGGTAAGCGCGCGGGAATTTTAGGTTTGTGGTGCTAAGGAGTTTGCCGAGCAGAAAAAACTGATTTTCCCATGGTCACACACATGATGCCATGTAACATGGAAGGATGAAAAAGTTCTTGCATAATAAAACAATTTTGACGGAAGTCGAAATTCCGCATAAGGCTATCATTCCAACGTGTCAAAACATTTCCCAAATCAATATAATTATACAGCAATAAAACCGATAACTTCAATCACTCTCAGATACCGACATTGGCTACATGGCTCTTTGACTGCTTGCCTTTTAATTATTTCAAGGGCTTTAAGGTTAGCTTGAGTGAGTTCTTTGACCAATTTATCTACAGTTTTATGTTATATAATACTTTCTTTGTCAAGATCTAGGAAGGTTGGTTATCTTAGTATACTCTTAAAATATATCAGCAATGTAAAAAGTTAATTAAACAGTTATGACAAGCTCCTTATATTAAGCTTTTTTTTTTAGACTATATTCTATTAGAATAAATTCTAGTATATATTATATATCTGAGTATAATATTATACTGCAGAGTCTTAGATCTCAGATATTATATACCTAAGGTATGATTTTATAATATGAATTTCACAATGATAGTACTAGTTATAAAAAGTGTTATATAAAAAGTATTATATAGAAAAAGTATTATATTGAACTTTAAAATCTCTTCATAGATAGATTGAGTTAGATATTAATAGATAATATTAGTCATTACTAGCTAATATAATCTATTATATCTAACTAGTACTCTTATAAACAGTCTTACCTTACAAAACCTGACAAACTCATAAGTATATATTATTATATTAACTTTATATCTTATTGGCTTGTTATTAATAGCTTATTGTTATTAACTTGTTATTATTATCTAGCTATATATTTTAAGTATCTATTAACTCTATCTCACTCTGATACTATTGAATTACTATAAAGAGTAATGATACTAATTTCTAATATATAATAAAGAAAGAAAGAAAAGAAAGAAAGAAAGAAAGAATTTAAATTTATAAAGTAAAGTTATATTTATAATACTCTTATCTATAATTAAAAAATAATAGAAGACTTTTCAAAGATAATTAATCTTTAATATTATAATTACTCTTAAAGTTATTATTTTTAGTTATTAGATATAGTTACTAAATATAGTTATTATAAGTATATTTACTAGTTATTATAAGCAAATATATTTACTATATATATATTTACTTATTACTATAAATAGTTACTATAAGTATAGTTATTATAAGTATAGTTACTAGTTGCTATAAGCATAGTTTATCAGGAAAATATTTTTAGTTTACAAATAGTATTATTTTATTTATAAATAGTATTTATTAAGATTTATAAACAAATAGCTATAAATACAAATGCTAGTTATAAATTATAAACTATTTTGATAAATACTTTATAAACTATCTTATATTTTATAATATTCTTATATTAATATATAAATTTACTCTTAAAATGTAATTATATAATTAAATACTTTTAAAATAACTTTAAGTAAGAACTTATATCTATAATATTATGACAGCTGACCTCTAACTTACCTGAATTCTATGAATTTGATATTATACTTAATTTGGAGTTACTATAACTTTCTGTCCTCTTCTATTTTTAGTTAGTGTCATTTTTATCAATAAATGTTGTTTTTAGTAAGTGATCTCACTACCAGTGACAAATATAGTTTTAGCAACCAATTTCATTTTTATTGATGAAATATTATTTGCAGTTATTGAATCATACTTATAGCAAAGTCTTTTCTTAATTGTTCTTTCAGTTCTTTCAAATTTATATAAATACCCTCCTCTATTTCTATCTAAATAAATCAGTTTATATAGAGTTTTAGAATATCTCAATATCAGTTATAATAAAGCCTAAATAGTACAATATATAGCTAGTAGTAAGGATATGTAAATAAAGATATTGTATCTAACATTCTGAGTATTCTCAACAAATGTATATAGAATAACTAATTATTAGTATATTTATCATATCTTAATACTAACTGGCAGAAGAGTTATTGAAAGACCAACTTTTATATCTTTATTTAAGTAGGACTGAACTATCTTTTTAAGTAATAATAGTATATCTATAATAAAAGACAGTATCATTCAAGATAGATCATTAATGTATACCTCTACTTTTCATATGAAGAAGATCACCAAACAGCTCTGGCTCTGAGGAAGAAGAATTCATTACACCTAACTCATCTGATAATAATTATAGTAAAACAAGAGAATCTATCACCTCTCTTATAGTATATGATGAGTTATTATCAGATGAAGAATCTGTAATTAATTTTAGTAATGATCTATAAGTATTATTTTACAAAATATCTGATGATAAATCAGATAATGAATTAGAAATCAGTATATACAAAATAATAGAAAGACCACTAACCTTTACTAGTTATATACTAGTAGAATCAGTAATTAAGTTTATTAAAGACTTACAGATATATAACATAATCTAGCAGTTTACTAACATTATAAAAGTGAATGTTTTAGAAGCAGTTTTGCAAGGACCTGCTAAGATTATATATAATACTATAATAATTGCTATAGTAATAGATAGAGAATTTAATATAGGAGCAGGAAAAGCAAATATAGAAGTCAATGTTAGAGTAACCTTTACCAATATCATTGTATAGTTAAGAGCTACCTACTATATAGCTAATATATATTAGAAAAATGGTTAATTAATCTATGAACTATTTTACTAAGAGCTATAAACAAAATAGCTATAAATATGGATACTAGTTATAGACTATGAACTATTATTGGTAAACAGCTATAAATAGCTATAAACTACTCTAGAACTCTACTAGAACAATATTGCAAACTACAAACTGGCTAGAATAGCCTGCAAACAGCCTGTAAACAGCCTATGAGTACAGATGCTAGTTATAAACTATAAACTGAAAATAGTTTCTTGATATATAGTAAAATATAAAGGATCAGTTAGCATCAATATATTAGAGAATAAATAAAAGTCCCCTTATCTTTCATATAAAAATCTGATATATAGTAGATCTTGTAGGATATCTAACAGCTAATTAAAACCTCATCATTGGGCAGTTTTTTATAAACAGACTTTACTAAGAAATTGCTATCTAAGTATACTCTAGCCTGGTTGGACTAAATTATATACAGAAGGTTAACTATATATAAAAGTATTAGATTATACAAAATCTAGATTAAGATATAATATAGTAGATATTGCTGAATAATCTTTAGGAACCCTAAGTAATACTAGTAGTTATATCTACTATTATATTAGCTATAGTTAACTAAGAAGCTGCTACTTGAAAGAACCTAGCTATAGATAACCTCATTAAACAAATAAGCAAAATAACTATATATATCTTAGATCTTAAAAGACAAATCAATACTCAGTAACTAGTTCAGTAATTTATAGTAAACCTAACCTCTATAACTAGATTGAATATATACCTGATTAAGAACCTAAGGTACTTTAGATATAACTAAGATAGGTATATATCTAGAAACTATACCTAGCTAAACTTAAGAGTATACAGGAGGTATAGAGAAAAAGAATATAATACTTCAAGATGTATAATTAAAATAAGTAAGATTGCTTGATCAAAAACTTAAAAATAAACTCAGATAAATGTTATCACCTTTAAAGAAAAAGATTTCAATAGCAAAGATGAGTATAGCTAAGTAGAAACATTCCTAGCTATTTAGAAAAAATGAAAATCTAAATGACTTAAGAAAGTAGGATCTCCTTATAATGAAAATACCATGAGTAGTATAAAGAGTATAAGAACAAGAATTCAATAGTGATGAACAAGATGATCTCTTCAAAGAAAAAGTTAACTACATTATTCAAGAAGATATATCAATATCTGAGGCACTTATAAGCAAAGGAAACAAAAAGTATAGGTTGTGAAAATTTAAGAAATACAGCCTTAATATCTGAAAGAAAATAGAGAATATAACAATTCTAGTTAAAGTAGAATAACTTGTTGAATTTCTGATATTCTGACAGTAAATCTGAAAAGGGATAAACAATGCATAATCTAGATATAAAGTAGTAGAAATTAATACAACACAGTAATTAAAGAATAATGAACTACAGAACTTATCAGTATATTTACAATGTTAGATTGAGAAAATTATAATACTATACATTATTGATACAGGTGCTGAAGAATGCATTATTAGCAAAACAATACTCAATTGACTTAGATAGCAAATCAAAGAAGCAATAACTATAATAATTATAGTAGTAGATTAATATATTATAATATCACTTAGTAAGGTATACAAATTATCTATCTGCTTTAGTAAGCTCATTATCTTAATGTTAGCAATAGTAGTTGATACAACATCTTATAACCTTATCATCAGAAACAATTGGTTAAAGAAAGTGTAAGTAGTAATTGACCTTGGTATATATAAGATGAGAATTACCTAGAAGGGATATCACTACAAAATACCTATTGACTTAGAAAGAGAAATTTACCTATAGATAATAAAAAGTGATAATAAAGATAAATAAAAGGAGTTCTTTATGATACAGATTGTATAGACTAATGAAAAAGCTAAACCTTTAGAATAAAAAAGTAAGCAAGCTACTAGATTCAATCTTTCTACTATCAAAGATATCAAACTGCAACCTAGAGAATTATATATAGTCAAAATAGAAATTATTATAAGGATATTCCAAGGATACTACAGTCAGATTAAACCAAGAAGCTCTTTAATAGTAGCTGGAATAATAATAGATATAAGAGTAATTGATATAGATTATAGTAGTGAAATTAAGATAGTAATAGTTAATTAATACTAATTTAATATAGCTAAGCTTTATAGAGAAAACTGAGTTGCTCAACTTATTATCATACCTATTTGAACTAGCAATATCAGAAAAATAGTTAATTAATCTATAAACTATTTTACTAAGAGCTGTAAACTATTTTACTAAGAGCTATAAACAAAATAGCCATAGATACAGATGCTAGTTATAGACTATAAACTATTATTGGCAAACAGCTACAAACTACCCTAGAACTCTGTTAGAACAATATTACAAACTATGAACTAGCTAGAACAGCCTGTGAACAGCCTGTGAACAGCCTATAAGTATAGATACTAGTTATAGACTATGAACTGAAAATAGTTTCCTGATAAAAGCAGTAGAAGTGACCAATCTTAAAGAAACAACTAGAGGAGATAAAGGATTTAAATCAACTGGAGTTAATATTATGAAATCATAATAGATCTCAAGCATACACCTAAAATAGCAAATAAGAAGGCCTATATATTTGGAGAATAACTTAGTAAAGAAGAAAAGAAAGAACTAAAGATACTTATTAATGAATATTCTAATATTTTTATAACAACTTTTGAGGAGATCAATTTGAAACTACTAAAGCACTTCTATCATATTAATGTCCAAGGATATTTGCTGATCAAATATATATTATATTAAATATCATTTGCTTATATTAAATAGTAATAAGAAGAAATTGATGATATAGTTAAAGAAGAAATGACTACTGAAATAAATAGCCTATAGAGATTCCTAAACATTATTATACTAAAGAAAGGATTAGAACTTGGAATCTTCACTTTAAGTATATATACTAATTTCAGAAAACTTAATGATATCACTAAGGGAGATACCTTCTCAATACTAAAAATTGATAATATATTTTTAAAATACTAGTATATATAAGCCTTTATACTATTCTTAATATGACTAGTAGATATTATCAGATAGGACTTGATAAAAAATCATAAGAAATTGCTTTCTTTATAATACTGCAAGGCTATTAGAAGTATTTATAAATACTGTTTGGACTTAAGAATGCTCCAGCAAGCTTCCAGAAAATGATGACTAAGATATTTGAAGATCTCATTAGAAAAATACTATTAGTTTACATTAATAATATTATAATATTTATAGTGATATTTCTGGATTATATTAAGGTGCTACATAAGGTGTTCAATTGAATAAAAACTGAAGATCTTTATTTAAAACCAAAGAAGTATATATTTACTGCTGAAAAAGTTATAATGCTTGGACATATCATTGATAAAGAAGGAATTTGAACTGATCTAGCTAAGATAGAAGCTGTTACCAAATTCAAGCAACCTACAAACTGAACTAAGATATATACCTTTTTGGGATTAGCCTCATATTACTGCTGATACATCCAAAACTTTACAAGCTGACCTTTGCTGAGATTGCACAGATCCAACAGACTATTGAAGAAGAGATCATTTTATTATCTTTTAGTTTCAAGGGCAAAACCTTCCCAGTTGAGCCTCTAGATGTGATGGTCAACTCCAAACTTCTTTGATTTACAAGAATTTGCCACTATACCTGATTTGGAGTTGTTGTTACCTTCTATTTATAGTTGTTTCCATATATTTAAGCTCCATAAACTTTTTATCATTATGATGAACTTTTTGTTGTTATGATGAAATTTTTGTTGTTATAATGAACTTTTTGTTATCATAATAAACTTTTTATTGCCATCACACACTTTGCAATGATTGAATCATATTTTTGTAGCAAAGTCTTCTAGTTCTTCAATATTTGTATAAATACCCCCTCTATTTTCTATCTAAATAAATCAGTTTGCACAAAGTCTTGGAATATCTCAATATCAGTTGTAGTAAAGCCTGAATAAGTACAGCAAGCAGCTGTCAGTAAGGATATGCAAATGGAGATATTGTGTCCATCATTCTGAGCATTCTCACTTGGTACATTTGATCCAATTATTAGTACATTTGTCACATTAGCCATTAATAGCCATATGTAAGCATTAGCCAATGGTGGCTTTTGTTTGTTTTGTTTGGCAATTTATTTTCTCGATCATGGAAGACGAGGAATGAGGACGAGTCAAGCCCAAGATCCGGTATATAGCTTAATCCCCGCTCCCTTGCGCTTTCTACACTGTCGCCTACGTTGGTATCATAAAATATGTGCACCGTTTCTGGCTCACTAACTTGCCGTAGGGCTTGGCAAAGGATAAAGCAATTGCAAGAGCTTGTCTGGGTTTTTTTTATTCAGCTTCTTCACATGGTCAATTATTTCTTCCAATAGATGCCTTTGTCCATTCCGTTCTTTTCATCCTCCTTGATTTGAGCATGACTAACGAACATTTTTTCCACACGAGATTAACTCTCACTTTGCCCGCCAGAACAACCGAAACCCAGAGCATCCTTCATACATCTTACATGCGGCAGGAGGGTATAATTACAATAGTGAAGAAAAACACGCAAGAAGACTATTTGTATACAATAAAGGAAGAGCAAAGCTTAATATTAGTAAGTATATTAGTAAGTATTACGAAGAAATCATATTTGAAAAAAAAAAAAAAAAAAAAAAAAAAAAAGAGAGAGAATGTTCAAGGCGACAACAAGGGACCACAAAACTTCAAGCCACCATGGACATTTAATACCCCGCTCCCAGGAATGGATTCGTCTGCAAGCTGGAACGCTTCGACGCAAACGGGTTGTTGGGGTTCAGAGGCGCGGGTGGCACGTCTGGTTGCAGCGCAAACACGGACGCGAGGCCTGAGGGGGAAGCACTGTACGGCGAGATGGGGATGGTCGGGGGCGGTGAGAGGTCAGTCGCCAAGAGAGACGGCGAAAGTTGGTGGAAGGGATTTGTGCTAGGAGAGGCGGTGCGTGCGGGTGAGGTGATGCCATATGAAGTTGAAGAGAAAGGACTGACAGAACGACTGCCGGCGCGACTGCTAGGACCGCTATCGGGTGGAGAGTAGCCGTTGTTCGGTAGACTTTTGTGTGCGAATGAAGGTTGCGCGAACGAAGGTGATTCGGGAGGCGAGAGCCGGCGTTGATAGAAGGGATTATTAGACGTTCTGAGGGAGGTGGAAACAAAAAGATATAAGACTTAATGAGTGGACTTCTTACTAACAGACATTAATGCAATTTGTACGAAAACACTAAACTAAAAACTTACGGGACGGCCATGGTATTTGCATACTCTCTGACGTATGGTCGTGACTAGCCAATCCAAAAATACAAATTAGTAAATGCCAAACATTCATTTCCGCCTTCATCACAACACCATCCCTTCACTCATGCACACCTCGTGTGTCGCGAACACGGGACTCTTCCGGGACCACTCCGCTGGTATCTCCACCCGTTGCGGTATGACAAGCTCCAATGATCCCCAAGGTTTCTTTTTCAAAAAGGGTGGCCAATTTCTCACAATAAGCACCAAAACACGTGGGGAAAGGAAAAAATTGAAAGAAAAATCACAGATATGCAACAATCCCACTCTACTCACCGAGCTACCATTCAGAGTTCCATCCCAACTTGCGGATATTGGTGGTACCACAGATTGGGGCCCGCGGTGCACTAGCATGGGCTCAGGCGCATTGGTGCGGGACTCTGAGGTGGCGCGCTGGACGTTGGCGTGCTCAAGCATCTGGTCATACATCTTGAACGCGGAGTGAAGCTCGTCGTTGGCAACGAGAAGGTTCTCTACGGGTAGTGTTGATTTAAGATAGACGAGGTGGAATATAGAGTGCCGATGAGCCTATGTAATTATGTGGACATTATATATACGGGATGGATCCGCCTCCAGTGACTTACCCAGATTGTCTGTTTCCCCTGATTCGGCAGCTTCGGTCAAGTGTTCCGCAATAATTTGATGTTGCTCTTTGCAGGTTTGATAGAATTCCTGAGACCAACGAATAAATACAAATATCAGCATGCCCGTATTGAAGGCAATTATAATGACCGCAAGGTATTTGGTAACATAATTTCGGGTACCATACCTGTATCAATTTATTTTTAGTGATATCCTCCTTTTCTGGATCCGTAAATGATAGCGTCTGGGTCAGGATTTGCGCTTTGTTCTTTGCTTGCTCAAGCTCCTCTGCGGATATTTGTTTCTTACTCTGCGATAGTCAAAAAATTCCGTATCCCCCCCAAAAAAAGTTAGCTCGGCCGCCAAAAACCCAGGATAAACTGTACCAATCGAGAATTAAATACTTTTTCCCCACCTGATCCTCCTCTCTTATTCCTCCTCTTCTCTCCTCTTCCTTTCTTCCTCCTTTTCCTCCTTCCTCCCTTCTTTCTCCCATTCCGCCCTCCTCTCTTCTTCCGCCTTCTTCTCTTCTTCCTCCCTCTTCTCTTCTTCCGCCTTTCCCCTCTTCTTCTCTTCTCCCACTCCTCCCCCTCTCCTCGCGTGCCTCCACCGTCCCCGTCGAGCTATTTGTCGTCTTTCTTTTCCTAGGCGCACCTCTAACAGTCCCGCGTCCCGCATCCTCCTCATCCCTTCCGGAAGACGACGACCCCGACGTGATACCACTAATGATGCGTGACCAATTATTACCCGAGTCAGAGGTGGAGGAGGTGTAGTTCGAATCGCGCAGAGTGCGGTTCAGCGTGACGATGGCGACCAGGGACGGGTCATCGGCAAACCGGGCCTCACAGGAATTAAGGAAGGTGAGGGTGCGCTGTTTCACCTGCGACTCGGGGGACTGTGTTGGGCGGTTATGGGTGATGATAATGGTGTAAATCAAAACTATTCAATTTTCGAATGGATAAAAAAAAAAAAAAAATCCAAGAGTGAAGACTCACGCTGAATGCAAGGGCGTGAAGCGTGTCGATGAAAGATTTAGCGCATAGCTGAGCTGTAAGATGGTGATGCATCGTTGTAAAGATCAGAAGAACAACATGTCATTTAATGTTTATTAACATTCTCACGTTCGTGCTGTTCACACACAAGATCATTCATGAATCCAAAACTTGGGCTACATATACCAACCATGAAACCTCGGACCGCCATTATCAGCAAGCTGTTGCAGAAGCTGTCGCATAAAGAAAAAAAAATGTTTGGAATGAAAAAAAAAAAATTATCCCAGCGAAACGTCCACCAACTTGCAAAACGTAGTCTGCTCCCCTCGGCAGATCGAATATCCTCGCTAGCAAAAAATTATAGCACGTACCTTCAGGGCTAGCAGCTGCACCACTGAGTCTCCTGTACACAGTTTGCGCTGAATGACCTTGCGCGCCTCCTTGGCGCCAAGCTCGCTGGAGCTGATGAGGTCGCAGATGGTAATGACTAGCGTGACGTCGTTGGTGTGGTCACGACTTGTCATTGTAGCAAGATCTGGGTACACATTAAATTTCGGATAGGTGGAGGGTATAAGCAAGGAGCGGGGTAAGGGGGGGGTACGGGTTTCTGGAAAAGCTGGGGAGAACGAAGAAGGTTCCGGAGAGGGAGCATACATGCCTATGTTGGTAGTGATAGTGGTGGTGGGCACCTTTTGCTTGAACAAGCCCATGTTTGGTTGTTTGGCTTGGATTTCAAGGGGGAGGAGGAGCAGAGGGGAGAAAGCTCGGTGAGTGTTTCTCTGATACGGCGTTCCTCAAAGAGAGGGGCTGGGAAAGCAGGTAAAGAGCAGAAGATGGAAAGAGAAGGTGGAAACAAGAGCGAGGGTCCAAAACATGGAACGACGCTGGCGTCACGTGCATGCACGCCTCCTTGCCAGGTTCTCGGGTCGGACACACAAAAACTGAACTAAAAACCAATTCCTCCATCCTGATCGACAGCCAGATTGTCCCCCTTTTTTTCTCTCTCGTGGCCAACCGACCGCTCCCATGCTCTCCCATGTGCCATTTTGTGTACTCTCAAGCCAGCACGTATTTCTTTTCTTTTCTTCAAACAATCCGTGCATAGGGCGCCGAGGCTGTGCGTGGCGTTTTTTTTTTTTTTTTTTTTTTTTTTTTTTTTGTTTGACATTTTTCTCTTTTTTTTTTTTATTTTTTTTTTTTTTTTTTT
>RBNK01001652.1:0-14166 GCA_003990785.1 Endogone sp. FLAS-F59071 | reverse complement strand
CAATCTCAATCTCAGTCCGTCACTCCAAGAAAGAAAGAAAAAAAAACGCGCGAATGTGATTACAACAAGGCGATAGAATCTAGGTACGTGTATGTGAGGAACTTTTTTTTTTTATATCTTGTATACACAATCACAAAAGGAATATGGCATATTCCATCACATTGGGTATTCGTTCAGTCACTGTAGCGTCCGTGCTCGAAAGCTAGTAATAATTGTAGGCCTTTATAACGGTCTTTTTCCAAACGGGGCTGTTGCTGTCAGCAGTGTAGTAAACGACCGAACACGGAAGCTACTTCTGTCAAGTAAGCTATAATTGTGTTGTTTGTTTTTTTTTTTTTTTCAACACAACATTCACTAATGGTTGAAAACTTGTCGCTCCAAATCATCGATGACATTTCGGAATGGGGATGGGTGAGACGAACTGAAGGGTCGGGATGTTTGTATGAGCAGACATATTACGGGATGTAGCCGTGATATAAAAATACGTTCTTCAAAATCGCCAATCTATGCTATACTTAACCTCGCTATCTCGCATTACTTTGTGCCAAAATTGAATATGAAAACTACAGGATACCATCTTATATTTTGCGCTGCTATCCGACAGAGTGCTAATGTCCGACTGAAAATCAATAATATATTGACTAATTAAGAGGGAAACAATGCGAAATGTTGGAGATCGAAGCGCATCAAAGCCGATTTCCCTTCTTCGTCACCCTTCTGAGCAGATTCCATATACCACCGCCTCGCCTCTACAAGGTTTTTCTGAATACCCGTGCCGTTCTCATAACTATCAGCAATGCAAAACATTGCGTGCGCATCGCCACCATATGCGCTTTTCAAATACCACTCGTTCGCAATGTTTTTGTTCTCCTCAACTCCGATACCGCTCCAATAACAGTTGCCGACCATCCCCTGTGACGGAGGAAATCCAGCCTCTGCAGCCTTGAAGAACCAGCGGAACGCTTCCAGCTCGTTTTTCGTGACACCTTTGCCGTCATAGTAGCAGTTTCCCAAACAGTGCATGGCAGTTAGGTCTGCTGCTTGGGCGGCCTTGAAGTAAAGATCGAATGATATGTAATAGTCTTTTTTCGCTCCCTCGCCCTTTTCGTAGCAGATGCCCAAACTACGGTCAGCTTTAGCCAGCCCAGCTTCAGAAGCCTTGGAAAACCACCAGAATGCCTCCTTCTCGTCTTTGTCGACCCCGCGACCCTCTTGATAACACACTCCGAGGCTGTGCATTGCCTCCCTTTTTCCTGCTTTTGCAGCCTTGAAAAAGCAATGAAACGCCTTGCCGTAGTTCCTTTTGGTACCATCGCCGATCTCGTAACAAAGACCCAGGTTATACCTGGCCTCAATCACTCCAGCGTTGGTGGCCTTGATAAAGCACTGAAATGCCTTTTTTGAGTCTTGAGTAATACCCTTGCCCTTTGCGTAGCAGATACCCAAATTGTACTGAGCTTCAGATAGTCCAGCTTCGGTAGCATTAAAGATCCATTGAAATCCCTCGTTCTCGTCTTTTTCGACACCGATCCCATTCAAGTAACAAAGCCCCATGTTATGCATTGCGTGGGTATTCCCTGCCCGTGCGGCCTTCGAGAACCACTGAAATGCTTCCACATCGTTCTTATCAACCCCCTCATCGTCATTTGCGTAGCAGTTTCCTACGTTGCACATCGCCTGCGCGTTTCCTGCATGTGCTGCCAGTGAGATCCACCGAAACCATTCATTCAGTTTCCTACCGACGCCTTTGCCATTCAAGTAGCAGAACGCCACCGAGCGAATTGCGTTAATGTTCCCGGACTGGGCGGCCTTGAGATAATATACAAATGCCTTTTCATCGTCCTGTCTGGTACCCACACCTTGCGCATACATGTCCCCCAAATCACACCACGCAAATACTAAGCCGGCATGCGCGGCTTTATATATCCACCGGAAGGCTTCGATTACGTCCTTTTGTATTCCCATACCGTGATAATAGCAATTTCCTAGCTGCCATTGCGCGTAGGTATCTCCAGCCGCGGCTGCCATCCGGTATAAATCCAACGCTTTGCTAAAGTCTTGACTAACGTCAATCCCAAGCTGGTAGCACCTTGCAAGTTGACCAGCGGCAAAAAAAGATCGTTTACTCTTTTTTGAACGAGAGAGTCGCCGTAATCCGGGGGGAAACAGTGACGCGGGGTCCGATTGGGTGGGAAAAGTCAATTTTTCCAAAGTCTCGACCAGGGCATGTTGTCCTGGAGGGCTTAGCTTTAGAACCATGCTAGCGTCCATTGGGAATAGACTTTGCTGAATCTCGTTTTGTGCAAATCTATTCCCACTAATAGCAGCATGAATTAATCGAAGGCAAAGATCAGCATCCATGTAGTTTTTAAATGCCTCACAATTGTTCTTTGTTATAACCCTCAATGAATTAGCCCAAACCAAGAAATATCGAGCATCACTATCCCCATTTTCAGCAGAGTCGTGAATGTTTTTGACTAAGACCTCATAGCCCAAAGCTTCCGGTTTGAAGACGTTGCTGAGCCAACCCAAAGCCGATTCATCAAATTCCTGATCGAGAGTATCATTCATATATTTGATCCACCTGGAATCGCGCAACGTAGTTGCCGCCTCTGTGACACCTTGGGCGGCCGATGACTTGTACCAAAAGAAAGCCGCTTCTTCATCCCGTTCAGTACCATATTCGTGGTCAAAGCACCAGGCGAGGTGAAATTTTCCCCTCCCGTCAGAAACCGCAGACCGCTTGAAGCACATAAAGGCCCCAACGTCATCGTCCATATGTTGATAACAGAGCCCGAGTAAACGTTGCGTTAAAGGTTGCTGGGCGAACTCGGACTGTTGAAAGTAATTGACTGCTCTTAGGTATCTTTGCCGTCGGATGTGATAGAGGCCACCCCGAAAGAAATCTTGTTGCGATTCTGAGAGTAAATTAATTTCGGCATCCGTGAGGAAGTCATAGCCATGAAAGGAATCGGCCACAGAGGAGTTGGTGTCATTTTCGGTCATCGGAGATGTTGCTAACGCGATTTGGTCGGCGGAAAGCAAGGGCGAGGAATGGAACACCAACGAGGTCGGGTAGGCGTCGATGTATGCGTCCAAGGCATCCTGGGCCAATTTCAACGACGGGCGAAGAAATGGCTTCCATTGTAAATAATTTCGTATAAGATCTCGAAATACTTGAGGTACATCATCGGGGAGATTGCCAATGTGCACGAGTGGATCGCCTGGATCCATTTTGGCGCCAATGATTCCAGGATCGTCCATGTCACCGTACGGTATCCTTCCGTCCGTGGCAACCTCCCACCTGCAAGTGTACATGTACATGCAGAAATCGTTAGCTTTGAAAAAAAAAAAAATTATTCCATCAATTATCCATTAGTTGGTTTTACTTACATTATAAGACCAAAGCTGTAGCTGTCGCCGGGCACTGATTCGGGGAGGCTTTGTCTGGTGCCACCATAGGCCGGAAGGAGACGTTCTGGAGCAACGTATCGGAGAGTGAGGCCAACTTTATTGCCGACAGTAAACGAAGAGAAGCTTTTGCCGAGACCAAAATCTGTGAGCTTCAGTGCGCAATAAAAAATAACAGTAAACTGGTCAGCATTACGTGTGAAAATAAAGCTTATTTTAAAAATACTTTATACCTTCGGTGTGAGGTAGAGGTCCAGTAAAATGTTTGCCGCCTTCAGATCACCATGAATGATGTTCTCGGCATGAACGGAGTCGACCGCCTTAGCAATATCGGCACAGATCCTAGCTTTGGTGTTCCAGTCGCCAACCAAATGACCTGCCAGAAGATATTTGTGTAGATCACCATTCTCTGCGAGCTTCATCACGATGGATAGTATAGAGTCGGTATGGTAGTAGCCTATGACCTGACAAACAAAGTTGGAATACCGAAGACGTATCAACAGTTTCAACTCGTTTTGCATCATTTTCTCCACTCCTGCCCCGGAAAGGCGATAAGTCATCATTTGCTTAACGGCAACAGGCGCACCTCGAAGGGTGCCTCGATAAACGCGGCTGAAGCCACCATGCCCAATCACCTCCCCTAGTATGATACTCTCCTTCGAAAGGCGTGGAATATGAAGGCGAGACTGTGTAGTTTTTCTGGATGTAGTTGCCTTGGTGATTCCCGTGTCTATTTTATCATTAGCGTCCGACATACTGAGAAAATAGGGATGAGAACGCCGCCAAAATAAATTCAAAACAATGCTATTTTTATGGTAGCTTGGGTATTTCAAGTGTTCTCAGATGCGTATTTGGATAATCAGGCTTCACCTTACAGCCCTTTTAAGGATGATGTAATGTATACATGCATAACGGGCCACGTTGCTGGAAAGTCACGTTTGACGATCACAATCTTGAAAAAAAAAAAAAAAAAAAAAAAAAAAAAAAGCGCTTTTATGAGTATTTTCATTTACTTCACCTGCTTCGATGCGACGATATTCAAATCAAAAAATGTATCGGTGACTTGCTTGTGTTGTTCCCAAAACTTGGTTAGGTAAGTGATGTGGGGCTGAGGGGTCAGATACCTTACTTTGATCCCAATAAAGATCGCTAAACAGCACTGGGCATTGTGTAAGGGTGGACGTCTTCCAATGAGTCGTGGTAATCAGGGTACAGTTTGGACTGACAGTATAAGTAAATCAGGGTGATCACATTTGGACCGACAAACCGGGTTTTTTCTACTTATGGAGTTTTTTGCTTTACGTCACGTCCGATTTGGGAAAATTTTCCAACTAGCGCCACTCGATATCACCTCTACATAATGTATAAAGCACACAGAAAAATACTGGAGAGAAATCGTTCCATTTTCTGTGTGCCACCAGTCAAAAATACACCTGCATTCCCTGTGCTTGAACGACTATTGGTTCTAGAAACGCAGTATCCATTTCTGGCAAAATAAGCCAAAAGAATGATATACCACAGTTATTACTAATTCGAAATAATAAAGAGCGAACCATAAGGCTTATCTTGATCACCTTACTGCTCCCTTGGCTTCACCGCTACTTAATAGGGAAGTGGATGAATGCTACTGTACAATGAGAAACCTGGATGTCTTCAATAGCTTGTTGTAACGGCGTGCCCATCGTTTTTGGGACATTTATAGTTTGACAAAACAATTTTTGAGAATGCTGACTGATACCACGGCACCAAGTTGAAGGACGAGCATAAACACCTAAGAAGACTCTTATAGTGGACTTCCTCGCTGCACCGGTCCCGACTTTTTGACTTATCATGCGGCTTTGAAGAAGGAGCTTTTGACATTCGTCTCCTAACCGCTTATTAACCCTCGTAGAAATCGGCCGCTGCAATATCGTTGGTATTGTTTAGGAACTAGTGAAACTGTCTTATTGAAATAAATCGGCATGTGGAAGGTACATGACTGGCTTCAAAGACTCGACATTGTGGCCATGCTTCTTTGGTTTTTTTTTTTTTTTTTTTTTTTTTTTTTTTTTCAAAATGTCCAGCCGAGTTCAACAGCTTACCCCTGGTCAGCTAGCCAACGAACAGCAAGTATTTATGATATTGTACGATGTGTTTGGTAAGTATCTGACGGCATTCAGCAAACAGCCCATTACAAAATATTTTGGCCTAGCCGATGAGATTGTCACGACACGTGCGTATTAGCGCCGGCCATCATCAGCGTTATTGGGTTTCGAATAATCTCGTCGTTAGTTGTGTCGTGCCTTTTTTTTTTTTTTTTTTTTTTTTGCGTTGTTGCACACTTAAACTAGTAAACCATAGTTGGTCTTTTCCAAAAAAAGAAAGGAGAATTGATCAGTGCCACCCTTTAATCTCGTATACCTAGTTGTAAAGGTACATTATTATTGAAGCACCCAAATAACCACATTAGTTTATGAGTCCAGTCCATTTTCGCATCTCTGATGCTACCAGTATATGGTAACTACTTGTCTCTAGTGCATCGTTAGACTTGGTCCAACCAAATTTCCCTGTGATTTTTTTTTTTTTTTTCATATGGTATTTTTCATTATAAAAAAATGCCTCTATGATTCTTAGCTAAACCAAGTTAGAATAGGCTTTTATAGGGGAAAAGTTATTATTAGGTAGAGAAAGTAAGAATGTCATTGCTGCAGGTAAAATATGCTGGCCCAGGATTTCCCACGGCGGGATCACGAGCCCGCGACTGTTGGTTGGTCATTATTGAGGCTCAGCCTGGTGAATGGTAAATTAAAAAAATGATAACGTAAAAGGAGCAACACGGCGAGTTTTGATATCGATTTTCGGATCGTCTGGGCAGGAGAGAGGTCGGATTAAACTGCTTTCTCGCCTTGAAGGGCAGGAAGGACACCCATTATATCTTGCAGAAAGAAATAGGTTAAAATTTAAATTCACGAGACAGACCTTGGCTTTATTATCAGAACTTTAATCTCAGCATTTAGAGTTATTTTGTAGTTATAAAAGTCTAGACCATCTTACATATGAAATAAATAAATAACTCCACAGCTAATACTAATATATATAAATATAATGAATTTATAAAGTAAAGAGTAGTTATAGTAGTGATTGTAATAATTTATTAAAATTAATGAACAATAAATTAGTATCACGTAGATCCTGAAATACTGTGACGCAATCGTATAGTATTCGGTGAAAGAGTCTTGTGGGATGTTCAATTATCCGGGCGATCGTGCAGCGCTCTGGAACAGGGCGGATGATAGTATATCTTACATTTTTTGATATCAGTCTGACATGCAGTATATACTCATTTTGGTATATTTCCGTCGCGCGGTCAAGCGAGCAGTCAAAATGGTGCGAACCACGTGCAGTATTTGTTTGGCATACCTTTCGCCGATTCAGATGGACCGCATGCGAAGCCTTTTTTTGCTTTGGGTTAGCTCAACTTATCCGTATGATGTATGAGAAGATTGTGTAATTTTTTTTTCAATTCTTTGGTGGCCGGGAACTCATGGGAGATTATATTCCTATCACTCGGTAGGCTCACAAAAGTGTTGCGTTTTATTTCATTTTATTTTATTTTTTCCGACTTTTAACATCACGTGCTTTTTTTTTTTTTTTTTTTTTTTTTTTTTTTTTTTTTTTGTTTTTGTTTTTTTTTTTTTTTTTTTTTTTTTTTTTTAGTTGGACCGAAAACCGCGGATCCCAAAATGGTCAACAGGTATATCGACGAAATTGGTTGTTCTTTCTCTTCTCTTTTTTGGAGAAAGAAACAAACAAAGGCAGCTATACACCGTCTCTTTGTGTAATCTTGTGATAAATCGAATATCGTAAACTTTCATATACAACCCCCTATTAAATACAAAATATTACGTATATAATCGTGGGGCTGTATACGGAAGTTTACGGTAGCAAATTGCCATGAGTTTCTCTTATAACTAATCAATACAGGTAGCGAATTATCCGAAACCGTCACCGTGAGACGGAAACGAAAATGACGTATGAGCGGATGAGCGGAGAGCAACTAAGCCCGACGGCGACAAACGGGGGAAAAAATGATGAGAAAAATCTTGGCAAAATCATTGTTGTGCTTTTAAATTTCTTTTACATGTGTTTTGAGAGGATAAGAAATACAATAAAAAAGAAAAGAAACAGCTAGATATAATGAAACGTATCGGCACAAAAAACCGGTTTCTGAATCCTGAATCATATACTCGCTTGCGTGTTTATTTCCTCACTTCTCCCCCTCTGTCATCCGATTCCACTTTCGTCTAATTGCCCACACCTCCCTGTGGCAACGCCCTTACCATTCCATAAGACGCTGCCGCCGCTGCCGCCCCGATCCCGAGTGTTTGCACGGCCCCCCACCACGCTTGCTTCGGATTAACTAGTCTCGACTTCACAAACCCGAATACGAGTAATGTGAAACTTGTGATTCCGATGGACACAAACAGCGCCGTACTCGCGTCGCCGATGAAGAAATAGGGCAGCAGCGGTATCAGTCCGCCGATCAGATAGCTAAACCCGATGGTTAGCGCTGAAATCCACGAGCGCCGGGCGTTGGGGCACTCAAGGTTCAGCTCGAATTTCATCATGAAGTCAACAAACTTCTCGGGGTCCGCCTTGAGCTTGTCAATTAGGGGTCGGAGAGTCTCCCGGTCAAGACCGTAGGGCTCCAGGATCTCGACGACCTCCTCTTCTTCATCGGCAGGGCATTCTTCCACTTCGCGTTCTGGAGCGGAGAAGACAGGAAGGAGGTAAGCCATGAGGAATGAAACAAATCGGCAAATCAGAGGCAATAATGACCTACCCTCGCGACGGCGCTCGGTCTTGTAGTGGTCGATCTCGGCGCGGGCGGCGAGGTAGCCGCCGAGGCCCATGGAAATAGCACCTGAGACGAGCTCTATCAAAAGAGACAAAATAAAAGATCAGTGATGCCGTAATCCGTAATCAGTCCTGATTGATTGCCCAAGGTCTCGGAGTGTTTTCAAGGAAAAATTTTCCTCCAATTTGTGGGCGGAATCGTTTCTCTTATTGTCTAATTGTTTGAAAGGCTGATGCAATACAGCCCAGCCATCCCGACGTACCGGCAACACCGCCATATATAACGAGCTGCGATTTTCCCAGAGAGCTCAACCCCGCGGCGAGAGCGAAGGGCACGGTCAGGCCGTCGGATAGGCCAATGATAATGTCGCGGACAACCTCGGCAGATTCAAAGTGTTTCTCAAGGTGGCGGTAGGGGGGGTACTCGTGCGAGGGGCGGCGCGAGAGGTTCGGTTTAAGCTTGCGGACGAGAGATGCCATGACTATGGGAGGTTGGCGGTGTGAGACGAAAGAGATAGGGGGGTTGTATTGTGGAATGGGATTATATCTGCAGTCACAAAAGTCACAAATCAGCTTATTGATAAGGTTTGTTTGTCCTCTCTGTCTGGCTGTCGCAAATCAAAACATTATCTGTGACCACTTGGCTACATAAACATAGGCAACCAGCGAGCATTTTTTTTTTTTTTTTTTTGATATAGCTGGTGCCACACTTTGTCTCTCGCTAAATATTTGCCGTACTAGTGATGGTGCTTCGTCCAGGCCAAAAATACCAAGCTGACCAGCAAATGGTTCATTGTTCAGACGTATCAAAACTCGCCCGCTTGTTCGGAGCCAAAATCGGAAAGACATACTTAAGGGTTCAACAAACCTTTCCCGGTGACACACACGCTCGCGAGGTTTCAAAGCGGGCCATAGCGAAACGGATTATCTAACATACGTCATACGTCAGAGCACGATGCCCATCCCATGCACACTAACTTTTCTTGTATACATTGCATCTGGAGTATTTTGAGCCGAATTTCACCTTTCTTGATAAAGGTTATATATACGACTAGAACACTATGATGTCATCTAGCTCAGAGATTTAAACACAGACCTGACGTCGATGATGATTTTTTATTTTTTATTTTTAGCTTCGAAATTAATTAGAGATAAGGAAAACATACTGGAAAAGAGGTACATCAAAACGACAACAACAATGACATACACAAAACGGCGCAACGATGACACACAAAATACCGCGATGACATATACACAAAACGGTGCGACGATGACACACAAAACAGCGCGAACACAAAAACGATTGCAATATATATTTTCAGTTCTATAAAATTTACTAAAATCGTAGTATTATCTAACAGTGAATGGTTAATGTAGTATGAGTCCGAAAATCAATTGTGGAAAAAGCTTACTTTTCATCGTAGAATAATTACAAACATTAATTCTCAATGTACACCTCTGAATAATTATTTTTTTACCCACAAAATAAATATTTTTATAAGCTGAAAAAATATAAGTTAAGAGCATCTCCAACGGTCCTGTTAAATTTTCCGTTAAATATACAGGGGATTTTCGAGGGGTTAAATCAAATACAGGTTTTGCGTTTTTGCAACCTCCCACCCTGCACTTTCCACCCGCTGCACTTTCCACTTGTAACCTCCCACCCTGCACTTTCCACCATTTTGTCCCACCTCACGTTTTGCACTTTCCACTGTTTTGCACCTCACGTTTTGTAACCTTCCACCTCGATATTATCCTCACAACTCGTGAGCTAGTCCCTTCAAGATTAGCAACGATGATTCCCGTTGACAAGATGCAAGAAGAGGAAGCACTCCTCCTTCTTGGTGTTTCGCAACTTGTCAACCCAAATTGATACCAGGACGTCTCTCTTTCTCAGATAATTAATTATGTATGTAACAAGTAAACGCCAGCACTCAGTACACGAGAGCGACATAACTATCAAGCTAATAGTCACATTTAAGTTGAGATATGAGTATATATCAAAAGGCCAGAGCACATACACTTCGGCTTATTTTTATATCCTCGCTATTTATTCTAATTCTCCGACACAAACCGATACCTCGCCTCGCCCTTCGTCATCGCCCTGACGGCGTCGTTGACCTGATTCATAAGTTACTTCTTGATCCAAGCCTTAACGCCTTTTTTGGACGCGAACTCAATCATCTCGCGAATGGTTCTCGGGCTGCCGATGGCGGAGCCAACAATAGAGAGTTGGCGAGTGGCAATGAGATTTGGGCGGATACCGGAGAGGGGCCTTAGGCAGGCCGACAAGGATGAACTTGCCGTTGGAGCGCAAGAGCACGAAATACTCGTCCCAGGGAAAGTCGGAGCTGAGGGATGCGGGTGAGCTGAGATATATGGATAAAGAAAGAAAGAAAGAAAGAAAAGAAAGAAAGAAAAAGAGAGAGAGGGAGAGGGAGAGGGAGAGAGATCAGATTCGGGGAGGCAAAGAGAACATGTGGGAAATAAAACTAATGCAAAAGGAAATGGGACTCACTGTCCTGACTCTTCATGGCATAAACGCTGGTATGAATCAAATAGTGATCGGCGCCCAGGGCCTTGGCGTCGTCCTTCTTGCGAAGATGGCGTAGACCTCGGTACCAAGAGCCTAGTTGGCAAGAGTTACCACAATTCAGAATCAAAATAATCAATACATTCGAATCCAGCATAATATCTAATCTAGCATAATATCTCACCTTGGCAAACTGCAGTCCAATATGGCCCAAACCGCCGATGCCGATAACACCGACTTTACTCCCGGGTCCGAGATTGTGGTGTCACGCCTGTAAAAGATAATTCAGTTTGGTAACAATAACGAGGCTGGTGGGCCAAGTGTCACGTTTATCACTCTCCGGCGCAGAAGAACGTTGCCGCCTCTTCGTTGGACATTGTCTCGGGATCTTGAAGACAAACTTGTAGTGGAGAGCTTCAGCACAGTTCTTTGCAAATACGCTGCACGATCGACTTAAGAATCGGGATAGTTTACATCGCTGCCGCAGATATCACAGTGAGTCGCTTGGATATCTACATCATCTTCGGTCTAAGTCTTTAAAGGCAGCTCGGTGATCTCTAGTTGCTATACTCGCCGGTCGCTACTACAAACCGAAAAGGGTCGACTTTCCCGTCGATCTACAGATTAAGACAACATTCATCTGTTCCTTCCAGCCTTTCAGTTTAAATGCCAGAGCCGACGAAACAATATAAATATTGCCCACGACCTAGCGCACCGGTATGAGCCAGAATGCAAATAAAAACTCAAAGCAAAACGATACATCACAGCGTCGCTTAGATCATACGAAGCACAATGCTCAGTTACAAAGAAGTTCTGCGTGGTTGGCTTGTCACGGCAAAGCTATGCATGAAATAATCTGTTGTTGATGATTACCGACATTCTATACTCCAGGTCGGGAGATCGTTGGGATTACGATGATGTTTAAATGGCGTGAAATGGAATGGTCAATGCCAAGCGTCAAACTCTCTAGCCTGAGGCGATGTAATGTGCCATGTTTGATTCTCATTCAATACAGTAAGGTTACAAGCATCAATTAGATTCTCTGCTTTATTCTCCTCTTTTGAATCACGTGCATCATGCCCAAGCCATTCCGTCACGTCCGCCACGCCAAGACTAAATAATTGAGTTTGCATCATTTAGCAGAAAATCCGAGTTTAAACCCAGTAGGACTTTCTGCACGCTTCTCTGTTAAAGGCGAGGCCTGAGCGCCAAGATTGTAATGATAACTGTCTAAACACAAATACATAGTTTATACGGGAAAGACATGAATAATTTGATCGGAAATGCAAGATTCGACAAGATGTCTTATACGGGGTATATTACCTTTTTTATCTTTTTATAATAATGTCATATGATTCCATTCTATCTAGATTGTATTTAATAAATAAATGAGCAGGTTTAAAGCTAATTAACCCCTTCCACAAGCTCAACATGAAATCTATCCTTCTCGCCACAATTCTCGCCATCGCCACCGTCTCGGCCTTACCGACAAACATCCCTCACCCTTACATCGCTCCAGGCCCCAATGACCTCCGCTCACCATGCCCTGCACTCAACGCCCTCGCTAACCATGGCTACCTCGCACGTAACGGCACGGATTGGAAAGCCGAAGAGGTGATCCAAGTCCTTAGTGATGTCTACAACATCGATCCATCCCTGGGCGGCGGACTCGCATGGGTGGCGGTGTTCCTGGTGGGCCAACCGCTTACACAGTCCTTTTCGCTTGGGGACCTTAGTGGCCTGGAAGAGCTGGAGGAAGGTGCCGGCTTGTCACGCCACAACCGGATTGAGCATGATGCCTCGCTTACGCGTCTCGACGCGTACGATGGTGACAACCACGACTTTAATGCCGACCTGTACGCAGCGCTGAAGGGCATCGCCTCAAAGCTCAACGGCGGCGATTTCAACACTGACGTCATGTCAATGCACCGGTTCAACCGATACCAGGACTCGCAGACCAACAATCCGACTTTCACATTTGGGCCACTCCAGTGGCTCTTGGCGTACGGCGAGTCGGCGCTCGCGCTCAACGGGCTGGGCGGCCAGCAGGGCGAGGCTTCCGCAGCGAATTTCGACTCTTTCTTTGCCCAGGAACAAATCCCTGCTGGGTTTGTCATGAACCCCATTGCATTGACTATGACTAATCTGCTGCCTATAACTCTGGAGGTCTACAACAAGAACCCAGTGTCCGTTCAAGGTGTCGGCAACATCCCGCAGGATATAGATAGCTTGGAGTGTTTCCTAATCAACGCTCTCCATACTGCGTTCCCCGAAACTGCCGATGCTTTGCTCGACTTTATTACGACGAAGACCAACATTTCTTTGCCCACAGATTGTTGAATTAAAAGTAAGATGGTGAAATAGATTTACTAGACAGCTTCCTGGAGCCTCTATCAGCGATTAATTCGGAAAGTGTCAATAAAATTTATGTCTATAATTCTATCACTTATACACAACGTAGTATAGATAAGGTAAAAAATCGAAACAGCATTGCACAAACGCAAAGAAACAAAAAATAAACATTCCAACGAGTCGAACTGGTGACTTTAAAGATTACAAGCATAGTACAGTCTTTCGCTCTACCGGCTGAACTAAGTATTGGTAGTAAACTATAGTCTAAGAAAACAGCTTTGGCTTTCCCGTGCAACAGCTTGGTATAAACAAGGGGAAAATGTTGGAATGAGGCCACGGGTTCGATTACTCCAATGTCTCGGGCCAGGACATTGTGGAACTGCTTTAGAAAAAAAGGCTTGGCCGTAAATATGATTGGCTTTACCTTGCACCAACTGTACGGTTCCTGCTTTTCCTCGCAGACTCTGTATGCACATTGCTCGCACATGCTTACCAGCATCCGTCTACGCTAGGGTTCCTAGCGATCCGATTTTTAGTCGATCTTAGACTAAATCGATTCGAACCGGCAATTTATGAATCATTCAAATCGATTCATAAATTGCCGTTCGATTCGATCCGATGCGATGCGATTCACAGTCACACATTTTGCAAGCTCCGAAAGGAAGTATCACAGGCTGGCGGGATTTGGACTGCCGATAATTATATTTACCGGAGAAATAAAGGGAACAACTTACACACAGGTTCAAACATGCGAGTCTCTTTGTTGAAAGACCCTTTGAGTAAACGAGGTGACATCCTCGTACACGTTGAGGCTTCCGAGATCGACGATCCGCCTGAATTCACCTATAGCCATTCCTTCAAGTATAGAGTACCCGAGGGTACCGACGAGGATGGTGAAATCATCGTTTACGCCGACAAGACTACTTCCGGTGGTATCTCCTATCCCTTTGCCCTTGAGAAATGCCGCAACAAGGATTGCAAAAGAAAGTGTCCAGCCAAATCCAATCGTCTATTGGTCGCCGATGTCTTCCACA
>RBNK01001651.1:0-14170 GCA_003990785.1 Endogone sp. FLAS-F59071 | reverse complement strand
TACGCGTCAGCCCATATGACGCGCAAGTTACTGATATCAGGCTTGTGACCGTGCCATAATTCAAATGGTGAAGCACTCTCCTTATTGGCTCACGTTGGCAATCGGTTGCGTAAATATGTAGCACTTGCAGCAAGTTCCGCTCAAAGTTCGTCAGGTATGCCGGCAGTAATTTTAACTGCCTGGATTGACTCCATCAATGTCTGGTTATATCGTTTGGCTACACCGTTTTGTTGCGGCGTGTCCGGTGTCATCATTTCGTGATGAATTCCGTGTTTGATTAAAAATTCGCGCATCTCGGTGTTTACATACTCTTCTCCTCTATCTGATCGGAGAATCTTGAGTTTTCGGCCCGATTGTGTCTCAGCGAATGCCTTGAATGTCCGGAATCGATCAAATGTATCACTTTTGTTGTCAATAAAATATGTTGTGACGTAGCGAGTAGCGTCATCGATGAAAGTTAATATATATTTTGCTCCGTTGACTGATGGCGTGGGCATCAGCCTGCACAGATCTGTATGCACCCTTCCGATAGGCTTCATCGATCGATTTTTTGCGTGTCCGAATGGCTTGCGGTGTGACTTTGCGTGTTCACACCCAGCGCATATTTCGATTTGTCCGGTTGACAGCCGCACATCTCCGAGCCCTGTGACAAATTTATTGATTGATTGCAGAGTATTTCGGCCCGGATGGCCTAGTCGGTGATGCCATAATATATAGTCATCGATCTTGGAATTGGCGATGTTTGCAATCTTGGAATCGGCTATGTTGGAATCGGCGATGCTTGCTCCTAGCTCTAGCTCTGGTGATGTCGATAAATGAAATAGGTTGCCATTGGCTTGTCCGATTTTAATTTCTTGGTGATCCACGCCGATTTTAATTACTAATCCGTCGCTCTTGAAGGTTATGTCATTTCCGTCACGTGTCAATGCTCGCACAGATATTAAATTTCTGGCGATCTCCGGTACATATAAGACGTCCCGTAATTTTAGCTCGTCGTCGAGCTCAATTGTCCCAACATACGTCACACGTAATTTCTCATTCCCTGCACACGTGACCAAGCCGTCGTGCTCAGCCACTGTCTCGAAAAGCTCCAATTGGTTAAACATATGTTGCGTGGTGCCCGAATCGATGATAGCGCCGATCGCCAGATTTGCTTCGGCTCTTGGTTTAGCCTTTTCTTTTTCTGTTTTTACCCAATCATTGAATTTGTTGCATTGAAATATTCCGTGTTCTCCCTCACAAACATAACATTTCCAAGGGTGTCCCCGAAAATTCCCACCTCGATTGGCTCCGCGATTGCCGCCTCGGTTGCCTCTGTCATTATGACCTCCTCGATTGTTTCCGTTTTCGTTGTTGTAGCCTCGGCTTCGTCCGGCGTGTCCGCCTCGGTTGTCGCGACCGCCGCCTCGGTAGCCGCCTTGGTCGCCGCCTTGGTAGCCACCTCGGTAGCTGCCTCGATCTATCGCGTGGGCTTCGTCGCACCTTTGCTTGTTATCCGGGTCGAACCTGATGCATGTGAGTTGTAAAGCCTCCAGCATTGTCGGCATATTCTCCCGCGCAAGTATTAATTCCCGGTACCTGGGGCTTAGACCCCGGAGATATTGCGGTATAGCTTCTGTGTCGGTTATATCTTCGATTTGCGCCATAATCTGGTTGAATGCGTCATTATAATCTTTGATCAATTCTTTTTGCTTTATTATCGCAAGCTTATCGCGCATTTGTAACAATTGTTCCATTGGTGCATATTTTTGTGTCATAGCCTCTTTAAGCTCATCCCACGAATCAAATTCTCCCGATGTATTCACGTGCCTCTATAACCACATTCTAGCATTGCCTGTAATTTTGCTAATCGCTGTGTTGACTTCCTCCTTTTGTACTGATAGATTGGCACTGGTGATAAATTGCTCTACGGCATCAAAGTAATTGAACAATCTGGGTGCACCACCTGATCTATCGAATTTGTTGATCGATCTCAGGTACTCCTTCACCAGATTGTTAAGCTTTGTTGATGTTGTTGGTGATGGTGATGGTCGTGGCATGTTGCCTTCTATAGCTGCGTTCTGATTGGTTGGTGTGCTAGGTGATGTGATCATTTTGTCGATTTTTGCTATCAATTCACCCATTAGGGTTGCAAGTGTGTCTAATTTATCTTCCTGATTTCTGATCGTTGTAGCCATCTGTTCCTGTCGATCGAGGCTAAATGCAATATTGCTCTGATGGTTGCTATCCAATCCGTCGTCGTCGTCAAGAGTTTGATATCTATTGTCTATTTTTGATTTAGACCGCAATCTTGTCGATCTTGTTGCTGATAATGATGATGTGTATAGGTTGTCCATTTCATTGTGTGGCGTCGTTACGTGTTTATCACATTGCTTTATTACGGTGTCGTTTGTCGTGTTGTTTATTGCTTTGTTTGACACGTTGTTTACGATTTTAAATAAACACTTACAGTAATCGTAGTTATAATTACGTAGATGCTATGATTGCATAGATCTCAGGTTGTCGAGCTGCAATTTGAGCAGCTCGGGGCTCATAACCTATTGAAATTTGATCTTCGAATATGTGTGTTTGGAGTAAAGAGTGCATTGGCTTATGAAGCCAATATGCGTATATTTATTAATGCTAAATTATGATTGGTCGATACAAACAAAGATCGTCTAAGCCACAATTGAGTGACATATGATCGATCATTGATGCATCGATCATTGATAGGAGAGATATAATAAGCTAGTAATTACAACACGGATCCCATCCCCCTCGAGCGAGGTCTTCTGCAGGGTTCCCTGCTCTCCCCTTAGCTCTTTGATGTCTTCATCAATGACCTTGTCATCTCCTTTAATGAAGCCTTCTCCTTGGATGGTCCTGTCCATGCTATCGACCCAAACCCCTAGAAAAAGAGCCTCTTCTTTGTCGATGACATCGTCCTCATCCCCTCCCGACCCTCCGAAGCCCAACCAATGATTGACTTCTGCGATGCCTGGTTCCTTGCAAACGGCCTCTACACCAACACTACCAAATGTGGACACGTCGGCCCCCACCCCCTTCTCCTCCTTACCATATCCCAACCCATCCCCCATACTCCCTCCTACAAATACCTCGGCATCCCCTATACCCCCCGAGGGTTCGACTTCCCCTCCCTCCTTGCTGACGGTGCCAAACAAGCATCCTCCACCCTCACCCACCTAAAAGACGTTAGCGGATCCTGGCCCTTGACCACCTGCCTCATCATCTTCAAAACCTTCATCCGACCCCTCTTCGAGTATGGTCTCCCCCTCACCCACCTCATCATCTAAGATGACACCTGGACCGCCGCCTGCACCCCCCTTCAAGCTATCTATGACGATACTACCACCTGGTACCTCGGCATATCCCTCCCCAAGAATCGTACCAATGTCGGACGATCTGTCCTTGGTCTTCCCTCGCTCCACCTCCATATCACCTCCCTAGGCTACCATTTCAACCTTCACCTCGCTGCCACTGCCAAAACCAACAACCCCCTCCCCAAGCTCATCGAATATCGACACTTCCAACCTACCAACAGAGATGTCTCCATCCTCTATCGGTTCGAGAAAGTTGACCTTTGGCAAGAATTCCTCCGCACCCCTCCGCCACACTCCAAGAAACGAAAACCCCCTGACCAAGAGGCCTACCTCCGCGCCTTCCTCTACGACTGTGCAAGGGACGAATGGCGTGAAGGCTCTGCCCTTGCCCGTATGATTACACCTCCCGCCTGAGAAAAAGCTGCCTGGGGTCCTGACTTCTCCCTCACCATCCGCAACCCCTTCACTCAGAAGCGGGCTGTCGCCTGGTGCCTCGGCCTCTATGGCTGGGAAAAACTCTGCTCCGCCTGTCAAAAACCCTTCTCCCGCATGCACATCCAATCTTGTGACCTCCTCGAAGGTGCTCCGGCGGACAGTCTTGCCTGCCCGACCTGCCTCGAAACCGACCTCTTCGTCTCTGAACACCCTGAATACCTGCTGGACCTTATGTCCTTCAACTGCTTGGACCTCTGGATCTGCCGACGCGATGACTCCGTCCGTGCTGCTTTCGACACCCTTGACCTCCTTCCCATACGCTCGAAAACCCCCCGACCCCCCCTTCTTGATACTTAACTACTATTCCTTCCCTTTCCTTACTTTCTGTTGAGGTTATCCTTATGGTAGTGCATAAGGTGGTGTGTTCTCTGTTCCCGTATTCTCCATTGACATTGTTTCTAAGTTGTTGTGAACCTCGCTCCCTCTGTATTTGTTTTCCTTTCTCGCTCTTCTTTTTTCTGCGTACATATGTCCCCGCACTTGTAGTTTTTTTATCTCTCTTTCCTCCTCTTCCATATACGTTCACGATTGATAGTTATGACATCAATAAAAGATACTTGATCCCTAACCCTAACCCTAATGCAACAGACCGAGGTAGCTACCGAGGTGGTGACCGAGGCAGATACCGAGGTGGCGACTGAGGCGGATACCGAGACGGCGACTGAGGTGGCTACCGAGGCAGCGGTCGTAACAATTGAGGTGGAAGCACTGGATGAAGCCGAGGCTATAATAATGATAATGAAAACAATCGAGGAGGTTATAATGACAGAGGCGACCGAGATAGCAATCGCAAAGCCAATCAAGGCAGGAATTTTTGGGGATACCCTCGGAAATGTTACGTCTGTAAGAGAGAACACAGAATATTTCAATATAATAAATTTAACGATTGGGTAAAAACAGAAAAAGAAAAGGCTAAATTGAGAGCTGAAGCAAATCTAGCGATTGGCGCTATCATCGATTTAGGTACCATGCAACATATGTTTAACCAATTGGAGATTTTCGAGACGGTGGCTAAGTACAATAGCTTGGTCACATGTGCAGGGAATGAGAAATTACATGTGATGCACATTGGGACAATTGAGCTCGATGATGAGCTGAAATTACGGGACATCTTATATATACCAGAGATCACCAGAAATTTAATATCTATGCAAGCGTTGACACGTGACGGAAATGACATAACTTTCAAGAGCAACGGATCAGTAATTAAAATCGGCGCGGATCACGAAGAAGTCAAAATCGGACAAGCCGATGGCAACCTATTTCATTTATCGACATCACTAGAGCTAGAGCTAGAAGCAAACATCGCCGATTCCAAGATTGCAAACATCGCTAATTCCAAGATTGATAACTATATATTATGGCATTACTGACTAGGTCATCCAGGTTGAAATACTCTGCAATCAATTAACAAATTTGTCACAGGGCTCGGAGATATACAGCTGTCAACTAGACATATCAAAATATGCATCGGGTATAAATATACGAAGTCGCACTGCAAGCTATTTAGATATGCAAAAAATCGATCAATGGAGCCTATTGGAAGGGTATGCACAGATCTATGTAGGCCGATGCCTATGCCATCAGTCAATGGAGCAAAATATATATTAACATTCATCGATAACGCCACTCGCTACGTCACAACATATTTTATTGATAATAAAAGTGATACATTTGATTGATTCCGGATATTCAAGGCATTCGCCAAGATGCAATCGGGCCGAAAACATAAGATTCTCCGATCAGATGGAGGAGGAGAGTATATAAACACTGAGATATGTGAATTTTTAATTAAAAATGGAATTTATCATAAAATGACGATGCCAGACATGCCGCAACAAAATGGTGTAGCTGAATGATATAACCAGACATTGATGGAGTCAATTCGGACAGTTAAAATTACTGCTGGCATACCTGACAAACTTTGGGCGGAACTTGCTATAAGTGCTACATATTTATGCAACCAATTGCCAATGCGAGCCAATAAGGAGAGTGCTTCACTATTTGAATTATAGCATAGTCACAAGCCTGATATTAGTAACTTGCATGTCATATGGGCTAATACATATATGCATATTTATAAGGAAAAAAGGTCAAAACTGGCACTCTGATCCAAAAAGCTTAAAATGATTGGCTATCATGATAAAAAAAGGGCATACAGACTCTGGGATCCAACCAATAGGAGGATAGAGATCAGGCGTAATGTCACATTTGATGAATCTATTATATTAAAATCCCCAACAATTGTCAACCTAAAAGATCAAGAATATGTCATTAAAGTGATTATTGGAGAACGCAAGATTGATGAAAAAAGACAATATCTGGTTAAATGGCTAGGCTATGATGATAACGACAACACCTGGGAGCCAATTGAACAATTAATAGACACAGAAGCTCTACAAATTTGGTAAGATCACATATCAGAAGCTAATTTAATTGAATCGACTGATGACCTAATGACCTACAAGGAGGCAATTTCTCTGCCTGATGCAAAGCTTTGGGAGGAAGCAATCAATTAAGAGCTTAAATCACTTAAGAATAATGATACGTGGACGATTGTATCTGAGGTACCTGCAGGATGCAAGCTGATTAGATGCAGATGGGTTTTTAAAAAGAAGCTCAACACTAATAGATCGGTTGCCAGATACAAAGCGAGATTAGTGGCTAAGAGATATTCACAACAGCAAGGAATTGATTACAATGAAACATTTGCTCCTGTAGCGAAATTCACATCGATCAGGGCACTTTTATCGATCGGAGCAACCCTAAACTTAGAAATTCACCAAATAGACGTAAAAACTGCATTCCTGAATGGCGATCTTGATGAAGAGATCTACATGATGGTACCTGAAGGAATCAACCAATCGGAGCTATCACTGAGAGCTGTGTGTAAGCTCAATCGATCACTGTATAGGCTAAAGTAATCACCTCGTATGTAGAATTAGAAGATCGACAACTACCTTAGCCAATCAAATTTTACAAAACTACAATCAGATCACAGCATCTATCTAAGAAGGAGACAAGAAGATCAATCACTGATAATTATTGCTATATATGTCAACAATCTACTAATTCTAGCTGATTCGATGGAAGCAATGAACAAATTCAAGGCGGAACTTAGCAATGCATTTGATATGACAGACTGTGGCGAAATTAAACATTTTTTGGTTATTTGAGTCATGTGTGATCGAAAAATACACACGATTACAATTGATCAAAGCCACTTCGCCAATCAAATTATTACAAAGTTTAATATGACAGATGCTAAGCCAATCAGTACACCCCTTGATCCATCCATTCAACTCAAAGCTGAAGGAGGAAAATCTGCAGACCAAAGTCTATTCAGACAAATGATCAGTAGCATAATGTACCTGATGATCAGGATGAGACCTGATCTAGCTGCTGCTGTCAGCATCATCAGTCATTTTTCAGCCAATCCAATACAAGAACATCACCATGCCCTCAAATGATTATTAAGATATATTAAAGGAACAGTCAATTATAAGCTATGCCTTAGACGTGATCAGGATCTAAGACTGATCAGTTTCAGTAATGCTAACTGGGGAGAAGATATTAATATATGACGATCAACCACAGGCTATATATTCAACCTATCAGAAGGAGCCATCAGCTGGTCAAGCAAATGCTAACCAACCGTTGCCCTATCAACAACTGAGGCAGAATATATAGCATTAGCACATGTAACAAAAGAAGCCATTTGGCTACACACCCTATTAGATGAGCTAGAATATTTGCCTAATTGTGCAACAACCTTATTTGAAGACAACCAATCAGCAATCGCCCTTGCCAAAAATCCAATTAATCACGCTCGATCAAAGCATATCGACATTCAGCACCACTTTATTCAAGAGAAAGTTGAATCAAAGGTGATAGATATCGTTTACATGGCGACAGATGAAATGATCACTGATGCATTAACTAAGCCACTTGCATGACCAAGACTTGAAATGTTGATCACAAAAATGAGCTTACGTAACTAACTTTTTTCAAAATTTCTATTTCCTTTACCACGTCATTCTTATCACTTAAGTAGTATTTTATATATAATTATTTGCAGTAAATATACTTCATAGATACCATTCGTGACGTACAGTTGAACATTTTATTTTTATTCTTTTATTTTTATTTTTTATTTATTTATTTTTATTGAGATATGTCAAGCAGGGGGAGTGTTGAAATTATTAGCTTATTATATCTCTCCCATCAATGATTGATCATTATGTCACTCAATCGTGGCTTAGACAATCTTTGTTTTGTATTGACCAATCATAATTTAGCATTAATAAATACATGCATATTGGCTTCATAAGCTAGTGTGCTCTTTACTTCAAACACATTCGAAGATCAAATTTCAACATTAACGACACTTAAAGCCCCCCTTCTTCCCCTTTTCTTCTCTTCCTTCAAGGTAATCCTTATGGTGGTACATAAGGTAGTATATTCTCATAATATTCTCTGTTGCCAAATTGTTCTCTAAGTTATTGTGTACCTCGCCCCCCCCTATATACTTTTATTTTTTCGTTCTCCTTTTTTCTGCATGCATGTGTCTCCGCACTGTTGTAGTTTTTTTATCTCTTCTATCTCCTCTTCTATATATGTCCATGATTAATAGTCATGACATTAATAAAAAGATACTTAATCTCTAACCCTAACTCTTACATTCTAATAAAATATAGAGTATTACTCCTAATCTTAGTTGGAATCTTATTGGATGTATATGGATTTTTAAGAAAAAATATAACCTAGATAGTTCTATTACTCATTATAAAGCTAAACTAATAGCCAAAAGCTATACTTGAAGGTATAGTATTGATTATAAAGAAACAAATACTCCTATAGTAAAGTCTATTTCAATTAGAATAATATTATCAATTGGAGTTAGTCTTAATCTTGAACTTTATCAAATAGATATTAAAACTGTATTCTTTAATAGAAATCTTGATAAAGAAATCTATATGACATTTCTATAAGATATTCAAACTTCTTCATCTAAACTAGTATGTAAACTTAACTAAACCTTATATAGATTAAAACAATCCTCTAGAATATAATAAAAAAATTGATAAATATCTTATTTTATTATAAGGCTTTACTAAGTTGAATTTTGATCATAGTATTTATATTCAAAGATTATCTATATTATTAGCAATTACTATATTATATATTGATAATCTTTTATTATTAACTAATAGTATATCTACTATAACTCCTCTTAAATCTGAATTAAATAAGATATTTGAAATAACTGATTGTAGAGAAATCAGTTACTTTCTTAGAATTCATATAAGTTAAGATTGTAATATTTATCAATTATTTCTTGATTAAAGTCATTATATTACTCAATTACTTCATCAATTTAATATGACAGACTGCAATCTAGTATCTATACCATCAGATATTTCAGTATACCTTTAATATACTAATAATAGAGGAGAAAGAACTCTATAATCTTTAGAAAAATTATTAGTAGTTTATAATTTTTAATAACTAAAACTAGATCTGATATTGCTGCAACAATTAGCATCTTAAGTAAATTATTTGAAACTTCTGATAAAATATATATAAAAAAGCAAAGAGAGCTTTAAAATATTTAAAAGAAACTAAAATCTATAAATTACATCTTAGAAGAAATGTTGAAATTTCTCTTCTAGGATATAGTGATGCTAGTTATGTTAATGATCTTAATATAAGATAATCAATAACCAGATACTTATTTTATCTATATAGGGAAGTTATTAGTTAGTCAAGTAAAAGATAACTAACTGTTGCTTTATCTACTACTGAAATAGAATATATGACTTTCTATTATATAACTAAAAAAGCTATATAGTTAGGAATATTACTTCAAGAACTTGACTTTGTACAAACCTCTTCTACTATATTATATAAAGATAATCAATCTTATATACTTAGCTAAAAATCCAATCTATTATATAAAAACTAAATATATTAATATTAGATATTACTTTATTAAAGAAAAACTTAAGTTAAAGGAAATTGAACTAGTATATACATATACCTACCATAGATATATATGCAGATGTACTTATAAAAGCACTTCTTACTCCTCAGTTTAGAAAATTAGTATTCTGTATAGGATTATTAGATTAGCTGTATTTTTCTTTTTACTACCTCTTGTGAAAGTTTTTTTATTCTACTTTATAATGTTAGTTTTATTTATAATTATAAATAGATTTTTTCTTTTAAGATATTTATATAGAGAGAGTGTTAAAGATCTAAGTACTTATATCCCTTCAATAATAGTAATGATATCATTGTTTTATAATATGTAAATTGTATATCTTAAGATTATAATAAAAGAGCTACTTCAAGAGAGTGAGTAGGCCTCACTGATTCTTTTACAAAAGTCTACTCTCTTAAGGTTATAACAGTTATACTCTTGTATATCAGCAATAAAGTTATTCTATATTAAAATGTTATTAAAGCTTTTTGGTCAGTAAAACTTAAACCATATTGGGAAAGACCTTATCTTATTGCAGATATTTACAAGATGACTTATAAGTTAAAGAAGCTTACTGGAGCCTTACTACTAAATTCAGTCTATCAGAATCACCTTAAGAAGTATTATAAGCCTCAGAAACATTAGAAGCCTTAAAGTTCAGAGTTAAACTTTCTTTAAGCAGACTAAGATATGGTACCTAAAAATAAAATAGCTAAATTCATAATATAATAAAGAATTTATCCCTAACTTCCACCTCTAAAACCAGGTACCCAAATCAGGATAGATCTAGAGGTAGATGATATAATTATCAAGAAGATAAGATAATTAAGGGGTGAAACAATTACTCAAAGACTTATACTATATCAGAACAAGAAGAAGATAATTAGAAGTCAAAATACAAAAAAGAAATATTATAAATATCACCCTCATCCAACTGTACAGTCTGTTGAAATTATTAGCTTATTATATCTCTCCCATCAATGATTGATCGTTATGTCACTCAATCGTGGCTTAGATGATCTTTGTTTTGTATCAACCAATTATAATTTAGCATTAATAAATACACACATATTGGCTTTATAAGCCAGTGTGCTCTTTACTCCAAACACATTCGAAGATCAAATTTCAACAGGTTATGAGCCCTGAGCCACTCGAATTGCAGCTCAACAACCTGAGATCTATGCAATCATCTATGCAATCATAGCAGTTACAACTGCGATTACAGTAAGTGTTTATTTAAAATTGTAAACAACGTATCAAACAACGTGATAAACAATGCGACAAATGACACCATGATAAAGCAACGCGATAAGCCAAAAATCCAATTAATCATGCTCGATCAAAGCATATCGACATTCAGCACCACTTTATTTGAGAGAAAGTTGAATCAAAGGTGATAGATATCATTTACATGGTGACAGATGAAATGATCGCTGATGCATTAACTAAGCCACTTGCATGACCAAGACTTGAAATGTTGATCGCAAAAATGGGCTTACATAACTAACTTTTTTCAAAATTTCTATTTTTTTTACCACATCATTCTTATCACTCAAGTAGTATTTTATATATAATTATTTGCAGTAAATGTACTTTATGGATGCCATTCGTGATGTACAGTTAAACATTTTATTTTTATTCTTTTATTTTTATTTTTATTTATTTATTTTTATTGAGATATGTCAAGCAGGGGGAGTGTTGAAATTATTAGCTTATTATATCTCTCCCATCAATGATTGATTGTTATGTCACTCAATCGTGGCTTAAATGATCTTTGTTTTGTATCAACCAATCATAATTTAGTATTAATAAATACATGCATATTGGCTCCATAAGCCAGTGCGCTCTTTACTTCAAACATATTCGAAGATCAAATTTCAACACAGTCTACTATCAGAAACCCATCTAATTATCAAAATACCTTGCTACATAAGACAATGCAAGAAGGACCTTATAACTCTATCTCTTTATATCTGACAGGAGTTACCAGACCTATCAGATAGTAACTCATCAGATGTCCAGATCACAATCAGAAAGAAGAAATGCTATACTAGGGAATAACTTAAGCCATTAAGGAGGAATACTACACAAAGCTACTCAAGGACCTTATGACAGCTGTAAGTGACCTAAAGGATAACAAACTAGTCCAAATGATTAGGTACTACCTTCAGGAGTTTGATCTCTTAGTTAATATTGAAATGGTAATACAAAATAACCTCCTGATTAACCAAATATAAGATCAATATCATCTGGCATTGATATACCAAAAGGGAGATGTCTTCTTCAGGCATTGGTATATACAAATATAATACAGTAATAGGAGTTTTATATGGAAAGAGTTGGCTGATAGGATAGAGTTTACAAGGAAGATAGTGAAATATTTGAAGAAGGTCTTTTATATATTTGAACAATAGCCTCAAGCAATCAAACATTTTTCTCCTGAGAATATCTGACTTATTAATTTACTGTTAGATACTCAAGTTCATCAGATGATTCTCAAAGTTACATTAACCTATTAAAGACCAGATGTGTGGAAAGATTCAGATCATAAGGATAACTGATGTAAGAAATAACCCTATATATTTAATACTAATTATAAATATCTCAATCTATTTTATACTTAGTAGAAAATTCTATTCAGATAGTTATTAGAATGACTTGTAACTTCTGACTCATTTATTATCATTGATGTAGTTAGTGAATTTGCCTAACAGTTATTTGTATAAATACCTCTACTCTTTGCTTGAAGAATAAATTAGTTTAGATAGCTTAGAGCTAAAGAAACTTAAGAAAAGAGAAAGAGAATAAGAGTCTAGGACTCTAGGTTTGATATAGTATAATTTTGATTCTGAAAAGCTTTCTCTATCTACTACCATCATACACCTTCAAGTCACTACTGTAAATACTTATAAAATCCTTCTATCACTAAGCTATATATATATATCCACTTAGATATTCCCCTATATTTGTATCTACTGATATTTGAGTGTATTCTTTATTTAAGTCTAATTCTTAGTCTCAGAGAGGTATCTACTATATTATATATAAGTTCAGCTGCTATTAGACTCTTGAGGTGCACAGCTATTGAACTTATATATAAGTTCAACTGTAATACTTGAGGTGTATAGCTATAGAACTGAAGTTTATTAAATAAAGAATTTAAGAGATATTTATACAAAATTGAAGAGCTTATTATAGTATAAGTCTGATAATATAAGTTAACTATAAATCTTTGATATTAGCATTACCTATAAGATTAGTAGTATTTATAATATCAACAGTGTTTATAATATTAGTAGTATTTATAAGATTGGCAGTGCATTCATCTTATACCTAGTATAAATAATTAAATAAATGAAATATAATATTATGTAATAAAGTAAAATAAAAAGAGTAATACTAAAAATAAAGAGAAATAAATACTTATTCAGAATCTAGACTATTATTTACAATCTAAACTATTATTCAGAATCTAAACTGTTGTTTATCCAGGCTGGTCTGCAGAATTATATAATTAGCAATTTGGAAATTTATAATATAAACATAGAAATATACTACTCTAACTAAGAAATATACTAAGTAAACTAATACTGTAGTATAAATATATTTTTAAGCAATTCAATATAATAAAAATATTTCCATTACAATATACTACAATTATCCTCTCTCCTTTTATATTATATATCTTCTCTTTTACTTATATTCTTAAAGTCATAGAGACTTACTCTTCTTTGAATACTAAAGAACAAAAGAAAACTACTAGAAAATAAAAGAAAAAGTAAAAGATCACTATTGAAATACATAAAGAGATCATTAGAATATAAAAAGAGATTAGAAGTATAATAGAAGATAGTAAATAATTAAGAACTTTTTCAATCTGTTTTATCAGTTTTTAAATTTATGTTTAAAATGAAAATAAACTATAAGAAATTCAAACTTCTAACTACTATTCTACTCTTTTAAGAAGTCTATAATAATATTCTATCTATACAAGCTAGTCTTAAATTGTTAATATATTTTAGTATAGAGTATAAATATAGTTTTACTAAGAATAATAACTATTAAATAAAGAGCACATCTATATACCTTCAATAAACTACTTACTAAAGTATAATACTACTGTATTTTTAGAATGCTTTTAGAGCAATCAAAAAATAACAGATTTTAAAGAATATAGGAATAGATTTTTTAAGTAAATATATTTGAAATTATTATATGAATTCTTTGTAAATAATTAATAATAACAAATTTTGCAGCCAATTTTGGATTGAAAACCTTAACAGAGTAAGAGTTAAATATATATTTGTATCTAACTTCACTTAATACTATTTTGTAAAAGATTAAAAAGTAAATAGAGCTATTTCTATTTGTA
>RBNK01001650.1:0-14178 GCA_003990785.1 Endogone sp. FLAS-F59071 | reverse complement strand
GTTCTGATTGGTTGGCGCGCTAGGTGATGTGATCATTTTGTCGATTTTTGCCATCAATTCGCCCATTAGGGTTGCAAGCGTGTCTAATTTATCTTCCTGATTTCTGATCATTGTAGCCATCTGTTCCTGTCGATCGAGGCTAAATGCGATATTGCTCTGATGGTTGCTATCCAATCTGTCGTCGTTGTCAAGGGTTTGATGTCTGTTGTTTGTTTTTGATTTAGACCGCAATCTTGTCGATCTTGTTGCTGATGACGATAATGCGTATAGATTGTCCATTTCATCGTATCGCGTTGTTGAATACTATGTCGTTACGTGTTGTTTATCATATTGCTTTATCACGGTGTCGTTTGTCACGTTGTTTATCGCTTTGTTTGACGTATTATTTATGATTTTAAATAAACACTTACAGTAATTGCAGTTGTAATTGCGTAGATGCTATGATTGCATAGATCTCAGGTTGTCGAGCTGCAATTCGAGTGGCTCGGGGCTCATAACCTGTTGAAATTTGATCTTCGAATGTGTGTTTGGAGTAAAGAGCGCACTGGCTAATGAAGCCAATATGCATGTATTTATTAATGCTAAATTATGATTGGTTGATACAAACAAAGATCATCTAAGCCATAATTGAGTGATGTATGATCGATCGTTGATGCATCGATCATTGATAGGAGAGATATAATAAGCTAATAATTACAACAGTGATTAGTAAAATTACAGGCAATGCTAGAATGTGACTACAGAGGCACGTAAATACATCAGGAGAATTTGATTCATGGAATGAGCTTAAAGAGGCTATGACACAAAAATACGCACCAATGGAACAATTATTATGAATGCACAATAAGCTTGCGATGATGAAGCAAAAGAGATTGATTGAAGATTATAATAACGCATTCAACCAAATTATGGCGCAAATCGAAGATATGACCGACATAAAAGCTATACTGCAATATCTCCGAGGTCTAAGCCCCAGGTACTGGGAATTAATACTTGTGCAGGAGAATATGCCAACAATGCTGGAGGCTTTACAACTCGCATGTATCAGAGGCACGACGAAGCCCACGTGACAGACTGAGGTAGCTACCAAGGTGGCTACCAAGGCGGCAGTCATAGCAACCGAGGCAGAAGTGCCAGACAAGGCTGAGGCTATAACAACGATAACGAAAACAATCGAGAAGGTCATCATAATAACAGAGGTGACCGAGGCGGCAATCATGAAGCTCATCGAGGTGGGAATTTTTGGGGACACCCTTGGAAATGTTATGTCTGTGAGAGAGAATACGGAATATTTCAATGCAACAAATTTAACGATTGGGTAAAAACAGAAAAAGAAAAGGCTAAACCAAGAGCCGAAGCAAATCTGGCGATTGGCGCTATCATCAACTCAGGCGCCACGCAACATATGTTCAACCAATAGGAGATTTTCGAGACGGTGGCTGAGTACGACGGCTTGGTCATGTGTGCAGGGAATAAGAAACTACACATGATGCATATTGGGATAATTGAGCTCGACAATGAGCTGAAATTACAGGACGTTTTATATTTACCGGAAATCACTAGAAATTTAATATCTGTGCAGGTGTTAACACACGATGGAAATGACATAACCTTTAAGAGCAACGGATCAGTAATTAAAATTAGCATGGATCATAAGGAAATCAAAATCGGACAAGCCGATGGTGACCTATTTCATTTATCGACATCACTAGAGCTAGAGCTAGAAGCAAACATTGCCAATTCCAAGATTGATGACTATAAATTATAGCATCACTGGCTGGGCCATCTGGGCCGAAATACTCTACAATCAATCAACAAATTTGTCACAGGGCTTGGAGATGTATGGCTGTCAACCGGACAAATTGAAATATGTGCCAGGTGCGAACACGCAAAGTCGTACTGCAAGCCTTTCGGACATGCGAAAAATCGATTGATGAAGCCTATCGGAAGGGTGCACTCAGATCTGTGCAGGCCGATGCCTACGTCATCAGTCAATGGAGCAAAATATATATTAACATTTATCGATGACACTACTCGCTATGTTACAACATATTTTATTGACAACAAAAGTGATACATTTGATTGATTCCAAACATTCAAAGTGTTCGCTGAAATGCAATTGGACTGAAAACTGAAGATTCTCCGATCCGATGGAGGGGGAGAGTATATAAACACCGAGATATGCAATTTTTTAATTAAAAATGGAATTCATCATGAAATGACGACGCTGGACACGCTGCAATAAAATGGTGTCGCCGAACAATATAACCAGACATTGATAGAGTCGATTCAGGCTGTTAAAATCACTGCCAACATACCTGATGAACTTTGGGGTGAACTTGCCGCAAGTGCTACATATTTATGTAACCGATTGCCAATGCGAGCCAATAAGGAAAGTGCTTTACCATTTGAATTATGGCATAGTCACAAGCCTGATATCAGTAACTTGTACGTCATATGGGCTGATGCATATATGCATATTCGCAAAGGAAAAAGGTCAAAACTAGTGCCCCGATCCAAAAAGCTTAAAATGATTGGCTATCATGACAAAAAGAAGGCATAAAGGCTCTGGGATCCAACCAATAGGAAGATAGAGATCAGCCATGACGTTACATTTGATGAATCTGTTATATTAAAATCCCTAACAATCGTCAACCCAGAAGATCAAGAATATGTCATTAAAGCGATCATCGGAGAATACAAGATTGATAAAAAAAGGCAATATCTGGTTAAATGGCTAGGCTATGACGATGATGACAACAACACCTGGGAGCTAATCGAACAATTGATCGACACTGAAGCTCTACAAATTTGGCAAGATCGCATGCCAGAAGCTAATTTAATTGAATCAACCGATGACCCAATGACCTACAAGGAAGCAATTTCTCTACCTGATGCAAAGCTTTGGGAGGAAGTGATCAATCAAGAGCTTAAATTACTTAAGAATAATGACATGTAGACGATTGTATCTGAGGTGCCTGCAGGACGCAAGCTGATTAGATGCAGATGGGTATTTAAAAAAAAGCTCAACACTGATGGATCGGTTGCCAGGTACAAGGTGAGATTAGTGGCCAAGGGATATTCATAACAGCAAGGAATTAATTATGATGAAACATTTGCTCCCATGGCGAAATTCACATCAATCAGAGCACTCTTATCGATCAGTGCAGTCCTAAATTTAGAAATTCACCAAATAGATGTAAAAACTGCATTCCTGAACAGCGATCTTGATGAAGAGATCTACATGATGGTACCTGAAGGAATTGACCAATCAGAGTTGTTACCAAGAGCTGTGTGTAAGCTCAATTGATCATTATATAGACTAAAGCAATTACCTCGTATGTGGAATCAGAAGATCGACAACTACCTCAGCCAATCAAATTTTATAAGACTACAATCAGATCACAGTATTTATCTAAGAAGAAGATAAGACAATCAATCGCTGATAATTATTGCCATATATATTAATGATCTACTAATTCTGGCTGATTCAATGGAAACAATGAACAAATTCAAGGTGGAGCTTAGCAATGCATTTGATATAATGAACTGTGGCGAAATTAAACATTTTCTGGGTATTCAAGTCATGTATGATTGAAAAACACACACAATCACAATTGATCAAAGCCACTTTGCCAATCAAATTATTATAAGGTTTAACATGACAGATACCAAGCCAATTAGCACACCCCTTGATCCATCCATTCAACTCAAAGCTGAAGGGGGAAAATCTGTAGACCAAAATCTATTTAGACAAATAATCGGTAGCATAATGTACCTGATGATCGGGATGAGACCTGATCTAGCTGCTGTTGTCAGCATTATCAGTTATTTTTCGACCAATCCAATACAAGAACATCACTATGCCCTCAAACGATTATTAAGATATATTAAAGGAACAGCCAATTATAAGCTGTGCCTTGGACGCGATCAGGATCTAAGACTGATCGGTTTCAGTAATGCCAACTGGGGAGGAGATATCAATACATGGCAATCAACTACGGGCTATATTTTCAACCTATCAGGAGGAGCCATCAGCTGGTCAAGCAAATGCCAACCAACCATTGCCCTATCAACAACTGAGGCAAAATATATGGCATTAGTACATGCAATGAAAGAAGCCATTTGGCTATGCACCCTATTAGATGAGCTAGGATATTTGCTGAATTGTGCAACAACCTTATTTGAAGATAATCAATCAGCAATCACCCTTGCCAAAAATCCAATTAATCATGCTCAATCAAAGCATATCGACATTCAGCACTACTTTATTTGAGAGAAAGTTGAATCAAAGGTAATAGATATCATTTACATAGCGACAGATGAAATAATCGCTGATGTATTAACCAAGCCACTTGTGCGACCCAGACTTGAAATGTTGATCGCAAAAATGGGCATATGTAACTAACTTTTAAAAATCTTTTATATTCTTTATCACATCTTTCTTATCACTTAAGTAGTATTTTATATATAGTTATTTGCAGTAAATGTACTTTATGGAAGCCATTCGTGATGTACAGTTGAACATTTTATTTTTTATTCTTTTTTTTATTTATTTATTTATTTTTATCGAGATATATCAAGCAGGGGGAGTGTTGTAATTATTAGCTTATTATATCTCTCTTCCATCAATGATTGATGCATCAATGATTGATGCTACGTCACTCAATCGTGGCTTAGATGATCTTTGTTTGTATTGACCAATCATATTTTAGCATTAATAAATACATGCATATTGGCTTCATAAGCCAGTGCGCTCTTTACTCTAAACACATTCGAAGATCAAATTTCAACACCCAGTTGGTATCACTGAAACCAATCAGCCTTAGATCCTGATCGCATCCAAGGCATAGCTTATAATTGGCTGTTCCTTTAATATATCTTAATAATCATTTGAGGGTATGGTGATGTTCTTACATTGGATTGGCTAAAAATTAACTGATGATGCTAACAGCAGCAGATAGATCAGGTCTCGTCCCAATCATCAGATACATTATACTACCGATCATTTGTCTGAATAGATTTTGGTCTGTGGATTTTCCCCCTTTAGCTTTGAGTTGAATAGATGGATCAAAGGTGTACTGATTGGCTTGGCATCTATCATGTTAAACCTTGTAATGATTTGATTAGCAAAGTAACTTTAATCAATTGTAATTATATATGTTTTTTGATCGCGCATGACTCGAATATCTAGAAAATATTTAATTTCACCACAATCCATTATATCAAATGTGTTGCTAAGCTCCACCTTGAATTTGTTTATCCTTTCCATAGAATCAGCCAGAATTACTAGATTGTCAACATATGGCAATAATTATCAGCGATTGATTATCTTATCTTCTTCTTAGATAAATACTATAATCTGATTGTAGTCTTATAAAATTTGATTGGCTGAGGTAGTTGTCAATCTTCTAATTCCATATACGAGGTGATTGTTTTAGTCTATACAATGATTGATTGAGCTTACACACAGCTCTCGTTAACAGCTCTGATTAGTCAATTCCTTCAGATACTATTATGTAGATCTCCTTATCAAGATCGCTGTTCAGGAATGCAGTTTTTACATCCATTTGGTGAATTTCTAAGTTTAGGGTTGTACCAATTGATAAAAGTACTCTGATCGATGTAAATTTCACCACGGAAGCAAATGTTTCATCGTAATCAATTCCTTGCTGTTGTGAATATCCTTTGACAACTAATCTCACCTTGTATCTAGCAACCAATCCATCAGTGTTGAGCTTCTTTTTAAATACCCATCTACATTCAATCGGCTTGCATCCCACAGGCATCTCAGGTACAATTATCCATGTATCATTATTCTTAAGTGATTTAAGCTCTTAATTGATCACTTCCTGCTAAAGCTTTGCATCAGGCAGGGAAATTGTTTCCTTGTAGGTCATTGGGTCATTGGTCGATTTAATTAAATTAGCTTCTGGCATGTGATCTTGCCAAATTTGTAGGGCTTCCGTATCTATCAATTGTTCGATTAGCTCTCAGGTGTTGTCATCATCATCATCATAGCCTAGCCATTTTACCAGATATTGCCTTTTTTCATCAATCTTACATTCTCCAATGATCGCTTCAATAACATATTCTTGATCTTCTGGGTTGACGATTGTTAGGGATTTTAATATAATAGATTCATCAAATATGATATCATTGCTGATCTCTATCTTCCTATTAGTTGGATTCTAGAGCCTGTATGCCTTCTTTTCATCATGATAGCCAATCATTTTAAGCTTTTTGGATCAGAGTGCCAGTTTTAACCTTTTTCCTTTGCGAATATATATATATGCGTCAGTCTATATGACGCATAAGTTACTGATATCAGGCTTGTAACCATGCCATAATTCAAATAGTGAAGTACTCTTCTTATTGGCTCGCATTGGCAATCGGTTGCATAAATATATAGCACTTGCGGCAAGTTTAGCCCAAAGTTCGTCAGGTATGTCAGCAGTGATTTTAACGGCCCAGATTGACTCTATCAATATCTGGTTATATTGTTCGGCGACACTGTTTTATTGTAGCATATCCGGTATCATCATTTCATGATGAATTCCATTTTTAATTAAAAATTCGTACATCTTAGTATTTACATACTCTCCCCCTCCATCGGACTGGAGAATCTTTAGTTTTCAGCCTGATTGCATTTTGGCGAATGCCTTGAATGTCCAGAATCGATTGAATGTATCACTTTTGTTGTCAATAAAATATATTGTAATGTAGCGAGTAGTATCATCAATGAATGTTAATATATATTTCACTCCATTGACTGATAGCATAGGTATCGGCCCATACAGATCTAAGTGCACCCTTCTGATAGGCTCCATCGATTGATTTTTCGCATGTCCAAAAGGCTTGCAGTATGACTTCACATATTCACATTCGGTATATATTTCGATTTGTGCGGTCAGCAGCTGCACATCTCCAAACTCTGTGACAAATTTGTTGATTGATTGCAGAGGATTTTGGCCCAGATGGCCCAGCCAGTGATGCTATAGTGTATAGTCATTAATCTTGGAATTGGCAATGTTTGCTTCTAGCTCTGGTGATGTCGATAAATGAAATAGATCGCCATTGGCTTATCCGATTTTGATTTCCTCATGATCCATACCAATTTTAACTACTAATCTGTCACTTTTGAAGGTTATGTCATTTCCATTACATATCAACGCCTGCATAGATATTAAATTTCTGGTGATTTCTGGTATATATAAAATGTTCTGTAATTTCAGCTCGTCATTGAGCTCAATCATCCCAATATGTGTAGTATGTAGCTTCTCGTTCTCTGCACACATGACCAAGCCGTCATGCTCAGCTACCATCTTGAAAATCTCCCATTGGTTGAACATATGTTGTATGGCATCTGAATCGATGATGGTGCCAATTGCCAGATTTACTTCGACTCTTGGTTTAGCCTTTTTTTTTTCTGTTTTTACCCAATCATTGAATTTGTTGTATTGAAATATTTCATATTCTCCCTCATAGACATAACATTTCTGAAGGTATTCCCAAAAATTCCTGCCTCAATAGGCTCTGCGATCACTACCTCAATTACCTCTGTCATTATGATAACCTCCTCGATTATTTCCATTATCGTTGTTATAGCCTCAGCCTTGTCCAGTACTTTCGCCTCAGTTGCCATAACCACTGCCTCAATAGCCGCTTTGATAGCTGCCTTGGTCTATCATGTGGGCTTTATCACGCTTCTGCTTACTATCTGGGTCGAACCTGATGCATGCGAGTTGTAAAGCCTCCAGTGTTATTGGCATATTCTCCCATGCAAGTATTAATTCCTGGTACCTGAGGCTTAGTGTTGAAATTATTAGCTTATTATATCTCTCTCTTCCATCAATGATCGATTGTACATCACTTAATTGTGGCTTAGACAATCTTTATCTATATTGACCAATCATATATTAGTATTAATAAATATACACATATTTGGCTTCATAAGCCAGTGTGCTCTTTACTCCCAAAACATATATTTGAAAATCAAATTTCAACAGGTTATGAGCTCCGAGCTGCTCAATTGCAGCTCAACAACCTGAGATCTACGCAATCATAGTAATTACAACTGCAATTATAGTAAGCATTTATTTAACATTGTAAACAACACATCAAACAATACAATAAACAATGCGACAAATGACACCATGATAAAACAACATGATAAACAACATGTAACGATATAGTATTCAATGACGCGACACAACAAAATAGATAATCTATATATATTATCATCAGCAACAAGATTGATAAGATTGCGATCTAAATCAAAAACAGACAATAGATATCAACCTCTTGATAATGATAATGAAGGATTAGATGGCAACTATTAGAGCAATATAGGATTTAGCCTCAATCGACAGGAACAGATGGCTACAACAATCAGAAATCAGGAAGATAAATTAGACATGCTAGCAACCCTATTGGGTGAATTGATGGCAAAAATCGACAAAACAAATGCATCACCCAGTGTGCCAACCAATCAGAATGCAGCTACAGAAGGCAACACGCCACAAATACAAATACAATTACCATCACTAACAATATCAACAAAGCTTAACAATCTGGCGAAGGAGTACCTGAGATCAATCAACAAATTCAATAGGTCAGGAGGCTCACCCAGATTGTTTGATTACTTTGATGCCGTAGAGCAATTTATCACCAGCGCCGATCTATTAGTACAAAAGGAGAAAGTCAATACAGCAATCAGTAAAATTACAGGCAACGCTAGAATGTAGCTATGGAGGCACGTGAACACATCGAGAGAATTTAATTCGTGGAATGAGCTTAAAGAGGCTATGATGCAAAATACACACCAATGGAACAATTGTTACAAATATGTGATAAGCTTGTGATGATGAAGCAAAAGGGATCGATTGAAGATTATAATGACGTGTTCAACCGAATTATAGTACAAATCAAAGACATGACTGACACAGAAGCTATACCGCAATATCTCTGGGGTCTAAGCCTCAGGTACTGGGAATTAATACTTGCGCGGGAGAATATGCCGACAATGCTAGAGGCTTTACAACTTACATGCATCAGGTTCAACCCGGATAACAAGCAGAGGTGCGACGAAGCCCACATGACATACTGAGGTAGCTACCGAGGTGGCTCTGAGGCAGCGGTTACAGCAACCGAGGCAGAAGCACCAGACGAGGCCGAGGCTATAACAATAATAATGGAAACAATCAAGGAGATTATCATAATGATAGAGATGACCGAGGTAGTGATCATGGAGCCTATCAAGGCAGGAATTTTCAGGAATATCCTCAGAAATGTTACATCTGTAAGGGAGAATACAGAATATTCCAATATAACAAATTCAATGATTAGGTAAAAACAGAAAAAGAAAAGGCTAAACCGAGAGCTGAAGCAAATCTAGCTATTGGTACTATTATCGATTCAGGCGCCACACAACATATGTTTAACCAATGGGAGATTTTTGAGATAGTGGCTGAGCATGACGGCTTGGTCACGTGTGCAGGGAACAAGAAGCTATGTACTATGCACATTGGGATGATTGAGCTCGACGACAAGCTGAAATTACGGAATATTTTATATATACCGGAAATTACTAGAAATTTAATATCTGTGTGGGCATTGACATATAACGGAAATGACATAATCTTCAAAAGCAACGGATCAGTAATTAAAATTAGCGTGGATTACGAGGAAATTAAAATCGGACAAGCTGATAGCAACCTATTTCATTTATCGACATCACCAGAGCTAGAAGCAAACATCGCCAATTCCAAGATTGATAACTATATACTATGGCATCACTGGCTGAGCTATCCAGGCTGAAATACTCTGTAATCAATCAACAAATTTGTCACAGAGCTCGAAGATGTACAGCTGTCGACCGCACAAGTCGAAATATGCACTGGGTGTGAACATGCGAAGTCGCACCGCAAGCCTTTTGGACACACAAAAAATCGATCAATAGAGCCTATCGGAAGGGTGCACTCAGATCTGTGCGGGCTGATGCCCACGCCATCAGTCAATGGAGTGAAATATATATTAACATTCATTGATGATACTACTCACTATGTCACAACATATTTTATTAATAACAAAAGTGATATATTTGATCAATTCCAGGCATTCAAGGCATTTACCAAAACGCAATCGAGCCAAAAACTGAAGATTCTCCGGTCCGATGGAGGAGGAGAGTATGTAAATACTGAGATGCGAGAATTTTTAATCAAAAATGGAATTCATCATGAAATGACGATGCCGGACATGCCACAACAAAACAGTGCTACCAAATGATATAACCAGATATTGATGGAGTCGATCTAGACCATTAAAATCACTGCCGATATACCTGACGAACTTTGGGCTGAACTTGCCACAAGTGCTACATATTTACATAACTGATTGCCAACATAAGCTAATAAGGAGAGTGCTTCACCATTTGAATTATAGCACAGTTACAAGCCTGATATCAGTAACTTATGCATCATATAGGCTGATGCATATATGCATATTCGCAAAGGAAAAAAGTTAAAACTGGCGCCCCAATACAAAAAGCTTAAAATGATTGGCTATCATGATGAAAAGAAGGTATATAGGCTCTGAGACCCAACCAATAGGAAGATAGAGATCAGCTGCAACATTATATTTGATGAATCTATTATATTAAAATCCCCAACAATCGTCAACCTAGAAGATTAAGAATATATTATTAAAGCAATCATCGGAGAACACAAGATTGATGAAAAAAGGCAATATCTGGTAAAATGACTAGGCTATTATGATGATGATGACAACACTTGGGAGCTAATCGAACAATTGATAGACACTAAAGCTCTACAAATTTGGCAAGATCGCATGCCAGAAGCTAATTTAATTGAATTGACCAATGACCCAATAACCTATAAGGAAGCAATTTCTCTGCCTGATGCAAAGCTTTGGCAGGAAGCAATCAATCAAGAGCTTAAATTACTTAAGAATAATAACACATAGACAATTGTACCTGAGGTACCTATGGGATACAAGCCAATTGGATATAGATGGGTATTTAAAAAGAAGCTCAGTACTGATAAATCAGTTGCTAGGTACAAGGTAAGACTAGTTGCCAAGGGATATTCACAACAGCAAAGAATTGTTTACAATGAAACATTTGCTCCCGTGGCAAAATTCACATCAATCAGGGTACTTTTATTGATTGGTGCAGTCCTAAACTTAAAAATTCACCAAATGGATGTAAAAACTGTATTCTTGAATGGCGATCTTGATGAGGAGATCTATATGATGGTACTTGAAGGAATTGACTAATCGGAGCTATCACCAAGAGCTGTGTATAAGCTCAATCGATCATTGTATAGACTAAAGCAATCACCTCGTATGTGGAATCAGAAGATTGACAACTACCTCAGCCAATCAAATTTTACAAGACTACAATCGGATCACAGCATTTATCTAAGGAGAAGACAAGACGATCAATATCAATCATTGATAATTATTACCATATATGTCGATAATCTACTAATTCTAGCTGATTCAATGGAAACGATGAACAAATTCAAGGCGGAACTTAGCAATGCATTCGATATGACGGACTGTGGCAAAATTAAACATTTTTTGGGTATTCGAGTCATGCGTGATCGAAAAACACACACAATCACAATTGATCAAAGTCACTTCGCCAATCAAATCATTACAAGGTTTAACATAACAGACACCAAACCAATCAGTACACCCCTTGATCCATCCATTCAACTCAAAGCTGAAGGAGGAAAATCCACAGACCAAAATCTATTCAGACAAATGATCAGTAGCATAATGTACCTGATGATCGGGATAAGACCTGATCTAGCTGCTGCTGTCAGTATCATCAGTCAATTTTCAGCCAATCCAATACAAGAACATCACCACGCCCTCAAACGATTATTAAGATATATTAAAGGAACAGTCAATTATAAGCTGTGCCTTGGACGCGATCAAGATCTAAGACTGATCGGTTTCAGCGGTGCTAACTGGAGAGGAGACATTAATACATGATGATCAACCACGGGCTATATTTTCAACCTATCAGGAGGAGCCATCAGCTGGTCAAGCAAACGCCAAGCAACTGTTGCCCTATCAACAACTGAGGCAGAATATATAGCATTAGCACATGCAACGAAAGAAGCCATTTGGCTACGCACCCTATTGGATGAGCTAGGATATTTGCCGAATTGTGCAACAACCTTATTTGAAGATAACCAATCAGCAATCGCACTTGCCAAAAATCCAATTAATTATGCTCGATCAAAGCATATCGACATTCAGCAACACTTTATTTGAGAGAAAGTTGAATCAAAGGTGATAGATATTGTTTACATGGTGACAGATGAAATGATCGCTGATGCATTAACCAAGCCACTTGTGCGACCAAGACTTGAAATGTTGATCGCAAAAATGGGCTTATGTAACTAACATTATTTCTTTAAAAATTTTATGTTCTTTATCACATCATTCTTATCACTCAAGTAGTACTTTATATATAGTTATTTGCAGTAAATGTACTTTATGGATGCCATTCGTGATGTACAGTTGAACATTTTATTTCTATTTTTATTTTTTTTATTTTTATTTATTATTTTTTATTTATTTTTTATTGAGATATATCAAGCAGGGGGAGTGTTGAAATTAGTAGCTTATTATATCTCTCCCATCAACAATCGATTGTTACGTCACTCGATCGTGGCTTAGACGATCTTTGTTTTGTATCGACCAATCATAAATTAGCATTAATAAATACATGCATATTGGCTTCATTAGCTAGTGCACTCTTTTACTCCAAAACACACACATTCGAAGATCAAATTTCAACAGGTACTATTCACCTTTTAGAGAGAAAGCTATTGTACCATCCCATATGAGCCCTATATGCCTTCAGAGATATTAAGTTCCTAAGTTACAGATCTATAGGCCCTGTCACCAATAGGAGCAGAGCACTAGTCCACTAGGTAAAGTTGTGCTTTACATCTGATAATTACTATTTAAGTGATCCAGTCTCCTTAGTATATTACAAATTAGCTGCAGTTGTAGTTTGAAAATTTTTTTATAAAAAAAATTAATAAAGAGAAAAGTAAAATATCTCTCTATCAGATTAATATCAAATAGATTCTTTGTAAGAAAACCTAATTTTATTTTTAATTATTACCTCTATTATATAGAAATAGCCTTTGATCAAGTATAAGTTTGATGCACTATATACCACTATAGACCAGACCATCCCAGACCGTCCCATTCGGAGCCTTATTCAAAATACTTTGGATGTGTTATAGTTTTTAGGTTATATAGTGGATTTGATTTTATATTAATATATAATTTTATATAGAGATAGGTCTATACATGTACAGTGTAATTGTTAAACTTTGGTTTTTTTTTTTTTCACATTGTGTATATCCGAAATCTGCTGTCAGGAAATACAGTCACCTACAGAAATGAATGTGCCCCCCCCTCCATTCCAACTTAATTTGCCTCATTACTATTTTCTGAGTATAATTTATCTTTAATAGAACATCCTCTTCCAATGCTAACATTGCAACAGCTTAGAGAGTTACAAAAAATTGGCAATAAACAAATTTGGAATGATAATTAGCCAATCGGGTGCGTTGGTGAATTTGTCGGAACGTGCGGATTTCGAAAATCCAAATACATCAGCTGGATTTCGAAATATGCACGCATTTCATGCCAAATCCGCACTTGCTTGGTACAGTCCATGGGTAACATATGAACAGTCCATTGCTTGTCGTTCACCAATCATTTGTCAACATGCTATATGTTCAAAATCTTCTCTGATGAGATGTCCCCTTTTCAACTCCAAACTGGTGGCTTTGGGGAAGTCGCATGCTTTTGCAGAACGCTTCACCTTTAGCGAAGTGGCCGCAATGGCGGGAGGCAGTGGTAGCAGGAGGGTTGGCAGCAGAGGGGTTGACAGCAGTGGCAGCAGAGGATTGCACTGAGGCTATAATGTTGATTTAGAAGATAAGAGAGGACGAGGGAAATGGCAAATCTGACGCCACCAGGTAAAAAAGTATGAAGGCAAGGTTTGAAACGCCCTATTAGTCATCTTATAATTTTCAAAACCATCGGACTGACGGGAAGTTACGTCACCCTATTTAAAGGGGTTGATGAGTCCTAGCGAATCAGGACTCACTCCCCCAAATA
>RBNK01001649.1:0-14179 GCA_003990785.1 Endogone sp. FLAS-F59071 | reverse complement strand
TGTGACGGCTGACCCTCAACTTAACTGATTTTCACGAATTTTGTACTACGCTTGATTTAGAAAGTTATTGTAACACTTTGTCCCCTTCCTTTTATTTCGGCATGACGCCTATTTTATTGGCATGACGCCTATTTTATTGGCATGACGCCTATTTTATTGGCATGACGCCTATTTTATTGGCATGACGCCTTTTATTTCGGCAAAAGAGTCACTTCGCAATGATTGGATTATATTTTCATAGCGAAACCTTTATTAGTTGTTCTTCAGTCTTTCAATTTGTATAAATACCCCCTCTATTTCTATCTAAATAAATCAGTTTGCACAGAGTTTCAGAATATCTCAATATCAGTCATAGTAAAGCCTGAAGAGCACAGCACGATTAGCTGTAGTAAGGATACGCAAAGGGAGATATCGCGTCTGACGCTCTGAGCATTCTCAACCGACGTACACGTGGAACGACCGATTATTGGTACATTTGTCACAATAGTAAGAAGATCATAATATTAAGAGTATGAGATGGCCAGCATAATTACTAGACCTTAACCCTATAGAGAATATCTGAGTACAATTAAAGCTGACAATTGAAGCAAGAAAACCAAGAGAAAAAACTGTTACTGAATTATTAATAGCATTACAAGAAGAGTGGAAGATATTACAAAAAACAAACAATTTATATAATTTAGTATAATCAATGCAAAAATGAATTAAATTAGTAATAGAAGTAAAAAGAATGTCTATTAAATATTAATTTAAATATTAATTGTAATTTGTAAATATATAGTTGATGTCTATATAAATAAATATAAGTTGTAAGTGAATAAATATATGAAAGTTATTTAAATAAAAGTGAAAGTAACACTAAATTTTTCAACTAACTAAATCAAGCTAGCAGGGTAAGCAAATACTTTTGTCAACCAATTGTATATGCAACTTTATAAAGAAACTAGTCTAGTCATGTGAGAAATAGTGTTTATGAATAGCTTACCTACAGATCTTTAATGCTACATCAAGAGGTTTGGTCTCCAAAGGATAGAAGAGAAAGTCAGAATAGTATAAGCCTTTTGAGATATCAAAGCAGGATACTCTACATCTCTATATGACAAGTTACTGCAGGACTTGTGCAGAAAGTTCAACACTGGAATACCTGTAGTCCAGATGGTATCAGCATTGGCCAAACTATTCAAAAAAGATACCATCAAACTAATAGTTATAGTAAAGATAGGAAAGATAACATATGAAGATAAAATGAAGAAGATTACCAAGATATTCTCTGAGATGACAGTATATATCACTGATCTTAAAACTAAGGTAATCTGCCAGAACAAGCAACTAAGAGAAACCTATGTTGCCAAAGAATATAATAAGACCAAGATGAATTGTTTCCTCTATAGAAGGCATGGTCACTTTATCAAGGATTGCCAAACTAGAAGTTGGAAGGAAAGCTGAGAGAAAAAGAAAGATATGAAGGCCAACCATATTAATATAGCATAGAAAATTAAGGAAGAAAATAAAGAATTTAGTAAGGAATACTTGGAAGTCTATCCTGTTAAAGCAGTCAGCTGCACCACCACTTAGAAGACTCCTACCTAAGAAAGAAACTGGCTCAAGTACCTGAAGTTATCATTGAAAAACCCAAGAAACTGATGTAAAGACAATAATTAAATAAAGATCAATAGGATAAAGCCTTCAAGCAGACAATACAACCTAGCAAAATGGTTATCTCAACTACTGGAGATAAAGAAATATTAGATCAAGAAAAAAATAAGGAGAAGAAACCTAGAAGAGTTAGAGAATTTAAATATGACCCTTAGCAAGATATTACTAGTCAGAAGGCTAATATTACCTTCAAGCTACTCTTTTAGATTGCATCATCAACAAAGCAGAAGGTGAAGATGCAGATTACTGAAACTAAGCTGACTATTTGATTTGAAGAAGTTAATACTGCTAAAGAGGAGAAGGAATGAATTTATACCTCATCTGCCTATATATAATGCAACATTGGAGGATTAGCATGCTTAGTCATTATTGATGCAGGAGTAGGAGTCAGCATCATCACCAAGCATTTCCTAGACTACCTAGGATAGGACATTGATGAACCTGCCATCTCTACCTTAGCCATTGCAAGTGAAAAAAGCAGTATACCCTTAGAAGTATTTCAAGAAGTACTAGTTCAGTTTGGAACAGAGATCATACTTATCAGAATGATTGTCACCAATGTACAACTCTACAATACTGTCTTAGGCAACAGTTGTCTGAAGAAAGCTAAGGCTAAAATTGATTTAGATATATAGAGGTTAATCTTCATCAATTATAGAAGAAAGTTCAGTATATTCCTAGATATTCAGAAAGGAGTAGTACCAAAACTCACCCAAAGACCATATAATAGAAAGAACCCTCACCTGTTTGTAGACAATACTAGAGAAGTTTAGGATTGCTTTTAGATAAATATTGGATACATTAGTAAAGGATATCTTTGAGAAAACTGCAATATTTACCTACAAGGATGCTATTGGAGCAAAGTCAATCTCTATAACCTTTGGAAATGTAAAAACTAGGTTAGATATCTTAATGAGCTATATGATATCAACTATTATAGAACTTGGAGAGAATGCTATGATCAAGAATAAGTACAAACTGTACTTAAAGAGAATGAAGATGAGGAAATACTAGATAAATGGAATGATGAAGATAATAGACCCATCCTAATTGAAGAAAGTGACTTAGACTTAGAAGAAGAAATTATTATCTTAGAAGAAGTAATTCACCCCAATGAATATATCAATATGCGATATTGGTAGTAAAAGAACTTATAGTAGAACCTACCTCAAGACATAACTCATAAGCAGTAGAAGGAATCTAACATCCCTATCTTTGAAGAGGTATTTATAGTTGAAGAGAAGAAAATAGCAACTTGAGTTAAGAAATTAATAAAAGCATAGTTATATCAAAGAGAAAAACTGAAGGAGCTATAGGCCAGAACTTATATATAGATAAAGACTATACCCTGAAACCAAAATTATCAGCCTTTATGAAAACTAGAATCACTATTACCTTACTATCTAGACAATGTATACAAGTATAGGCAAGAAGTAGACTTTACTGTAATTCTAGAATAGAAGTCTTTTTTAGACTAATAGATGAAGACTATAAAGGAGAAATTAAAGTTAAATTAGTCAATCACAACCACAGTCAATTTGAAGTATACTAAGGAGATTGAATTCCCCAAATGGTGATCATTAGATATAAATAGCAACTATTAAAAGAAGTAAAAGACTTAGAAGAAATGCAATATAGAAAGAAGAGATTTAGATCTACTAGACAAGCCAATGTGATAATAGAGAGACTGGATAACCAGAAGAATGCCAAGAAGTATGTCTACTTCCTCAATGAGAACCTGTTACCAAATCAGAAGAAGCAATTGCAGGACCTATTAAAGGAGTATGAGGATATTATTATAATCAGCTTTAAAGACCTCCCAGACTAGGTCTTTTTCACTTACTACATTGATACAGGAGATACCAAACCAATCAAGCAAGCACCTTACAGACTACTAGCCAACTATGATAACTTTTTATGTAAGCATATTTAAGAACTATTAAAGTCAGGAGTGATTATATGATCAAAGAGCTCCTGGGCATCACCTATTAGTATAGTACCAAAGACAAATAGATAGAGAATATTTATTGACTATCACAAACTGAATACAGTCACTAAGAAGTATGCATACCTGATTCTACATTCAGAAGACTTATAGAATATATTGAAGAAGGCACAAATCTACTTAACTTTTGATCTATAGGCAGGATACAACCAAATTGAAATAATACCTGAAGTACAGGAGAGATCAGCATTTGTTATATCATTTGGATAGTACAAATTCACAAGAATATCTTTTGGACTTTGCAATATACTTACCATATTCCAAGCTGCAATAAATGAGATCTTTTATAATCTGATTGGATATAAAGTGATTGTGTATATTGATAACATCAATATCTACACTGAGATCTTCACAGAACACATACTAACTCTGAAAGAAGTATTTGAATGACTTTGAAAATATAAACTAAGAATCAAACTAATAAGATATCACTTTGAACAAAAGAAGATTGAATACTTTAGATTTATAATCGATGGAGAAGAAATCTGCTTAGATCTGAAGAAGACTGAAATCATCAAAGCCTTTCTGATTCTGCAAGATAAGATGACCCTATAAGGATTTTTAGAACTAGTTCAGTTCTATAAAAGGTTTATCCCTAGATATTTTGAAATTGCTGTACTCTTATATATGCTGCAAAGAAAAGGAAAAGTATAGAAATAGACACCAGCTATATAAACAGCCTTTAATCTGATTAAGAAAGCACTTATCTATATATTAGTAATAGTAAGGCTAGATCTTATAAAGGTGTTTAAGTTATATACAGATGTATCATTATTCAGACTTAGAGTAATTTTGGTGCAAGATGACAAAAATGGAGAGCATATGATTGCTTACACAAGATAAGCTACTTACAGAGCAGAACCTTCCTATAGAGCTATCTAGTTAGAATATATAGTAGTCATTTAGATTATATAGCACTTTTGCTACTTCCTGATAAGAAAACAGTTTATCTTAATAAAAGATCACTTAGCTCTCAAATGGCTCTGGAACAAACTGAATCTGATAGGAATATATATACAATGGTTAGCAATACTGTAGGAATATAATTTTACAATGCAATATAGAATAGAATGGAATTACCAAAATGTAGATACTCTCTTATACCTATTTCAATTTATCTAAGAATGACACCCTAAACTAAAAATAATATACCTACCTAAAAGATACTAAACTCTACAACAGATATTTGGATTACCTCAGTAACCTAACCTTTACTGGAATAATAAATAAAAATGATCAACAGCTTATACAGGCAATGACACTCAACTATTTTATTAAAGAAAATATACTTTACTGACAATACAGAGGATAGATATAACTTATAGTTTCTAAACACAAAAAGCAGATAGTACTTCAGACCTCTCATGATCATTAGCTAGTAGAATACATAGGTATAGATAATATATATCAGTGATTATCAGAAAAATATTATTAGAAGAATATGTATATATTGAAGTTTTGATCTCCGAATATGTTTTTGGGGTAAAGAGCATACTGGCTCATGAAGCCAAATATACATGTATTTATTAATGCTAATATATGATTGGTCGATACAGACAAGGATTGTCTAAGCTACGATTGAGTGACATAGCATCGATCGTTGATGGGAGAGAGAGATATAATAAGCTAATAATTTTAATACTCCCCCTGCTTGATATATCTCGATAAATAAAACAAAAATAAAATGTTCAACTGTATATCACGAATGGCATCCATGAAGTACATTTACTGCAAATAACTATATGTAAAATACTACTTGAGTGATAAGAATGACATGATAAAGGAAATAAAAGTTTTTTAAAAAAAGTTAGTTACATAAGCCTATTTTTGCGATCAACATTTCAAGTTTGGGTCGCACAAGTAGCTTGGTTAATGTATCAGTAATCATTTTATCTGTTGCTATGTAAACGATATCTATCACCTTTGATTCAACTTTCTCTCAAATAAAGTGGTGCTGAATGTCAATATGCTTTAATCAAGCATGATTAATTGGGTTTTTGGTGAGGGCAATTGCTGATTAGTTATCTTCAAATAAGGTTGTTACATAATTCTGTAAATATCCTAGCTTATCCAATAGGGTGCATAGCTAAATAGCTTCTCTCATTGCATGTGCTAATGCTATATATTCTGCTTCAGTTGATGATAGGGCAACAGTTGGTTGGCATTTGCTTGACTAGCTGATGGCTCTCCCTGATAGGTTGAAAATATAGCCTATAGTTGATTGTTGTGTATTAATATCTCCTCCCCAGTTGGCATCATAGAAACCGATCAGCTTTAGATTCTGATCGCATCCAAGGCACAGCTTATAATTGGCTGTTCCTTTAATATATCTTAATAATCATTTGAGGGCATAGTGATGTTCTTGCATTAGATTGGCTGAAAATTGACTGATAATGCTAACAGCAGCAGCTAGATCAGGTCTCATCCTGATCATCAGATATATTATGCTACCGATTATTTGTCTAAATAGATTTTGGTCTGTGGATTTTCTCCCTTCAACTTTGAGTTGAATAGATAGATTAAGGGGTGTACTGATTGGCTTGGTATCTATCATATTAAATCTTGTAATGATTTGATTGGCAAAGTGACTTTGATCAATTGTGATTGTATATGTTTTTCGATCATATACTTAGAAAATGTTTAATTTCACCACAGTCCGTCATATCAAATGCATTGCTAAGCTCCACCTTGAATTTGTTCATCGTTTCTATAGAATTAGCCAGAATTAGTAGATCGTTAACATATATGGCAATAATTATCAGCGATTGATCATTTTGTCTTCTTCTTAAATAAATACTGTAATCTGATTGTAGTCTTGTAAAATTTAATTAGCTGAGGTAGTTGTCAATCTTCTGATTCCACATATGAGGTGATTGTTTTAGTCTATACAATGATTGATTGAGCTTATACACAGCTCTCGGTAACAGTTCCGATTGGTCAATTCCTTCAGGTACCATCATATAGATCTCCTCATCAAGATCGCTGTTCAGGAATACAGTTTTTACATCCATTTAGTGAATTTCTAAGTTTAGGGCTGCACCGATTGATAAAAGTGCCTTGATTGATGTGAATTTCGCTATGGAAGCAAATGTTTTATTATAATCAATTCCTTGCTGTTGTGAATATCTCTTGGCAACTAATCTTGCCTTGTACCTGGCAACCGATCCATCAGTGTTAAGCTTCTTTTTAAATACCCATCTACATCCAATCAGCTTACGTCTCACAGGCACCTCAGGTACAATCATCCATATGTCATTATTCTTAAGTGATTTAAGCTCTTGATTGATCACTTCCTGCTAAAGCCTTGCATCAGGCAGAGAAATTGCTTCTTTGTAGGTTATTGGGTTATCGGTCGATTCAATTAAATTAGCTTCTGGCATGCAATCTTACCAAATTTGTAGGGCTTCAGTGTCTATCAATTGTTTGATTAGCTTCCAAGTGTTGTCATCATCATCATTATAGCCTAGCCATTTTATCAGATATTGCCTTTTTTCATCAATCTTGCATTCTCCAATAATCACTTCAATGACATATTCTTGATCTTCTGGGTTAACAATTATTTGGGATTTTAATATAATAGATTCATCAAATGTGATGTCGCAGCTGATCTCTATCTTCCTATTGGTTGGATCCCCGAGCCTGTATGCCTTCTTTTTATCATGATAGCCAATCATTTTAAGCTTTTTAGATCGGGGCGCCAGTTTCAACCTTTTCCCTTTGCAAATATGCATATATGCATTGGCCCATATGACGTGTAAGTTACTGATATCAGGCTTGTGACCATGCCATAATTCAAATGGTAAAGCACTCTCCTTATTGGCTCATGTTGGCAATCGGTTGTATAAATATGTAGTACTTGCAGCAAGTTCAGCCTAAAGTTCATCAGGTATATTAGTAGTGATTTTAACAGCCTAGATCAACTCCATCAATATCCGGTTATATTGTTCGGCAACACTGTTTTGTTATGGTGTATCCGGCATCATCATTTCATGATGAATTCCATTTTTAATTAAAAATTCGTGCATCTCGGTGTTTATATACTCTCCTCCTCTATTGGACTAGAGAATCTTTAGTTTTTGGCCCAATTGCATTTTGGCGAACATCTTGAATGCCTGGAATCGATCAAATGTATCACTTTTGTTATCAATAAAATATGTTGTGATATAGTGAGTAGCATCATTAATGAATGTTAATATATATTTCACTCCATTGACTGATGGCATGGGCATCGGCCCACACAGATCTGAGTGCACCCTTCTGATAGGCTCTATCGATCGATTTTTCACATGTCTAAAAGACTTATGGTACGATTTCGCGTATTCACACCCAGCGCATATTTTGATTTGTACAATTGGCAGCTGCACATCTCCAAGCCCTGTGACAAATTTGTTAATTGATTGTAGAGTATTTCGGCCCAGATGGCCTAGCTGATGATGCCATAGTATATAGTCATCAATCTTGGAATCGACAATGTTTGCTTCTAGCTTTGGTGATGTCAATAAATGAAATAAATTGCCATCGGCTTATCTAATTTTGATTTCCTTATGATCTGCACCAATTTTAATTACTAATCCGTCGCTTTTGAAGGTTATGTCATTTCTGTTATGTGTCAATGCCCATACAGATATTAAATTTCTGGTGATTTCCAGTATATATAAAATATTCTGTAATTTCAGCTCATTATCGAGCTCAATCATTCTAATATGTGTGGTGTGTAGCTTCTCATTCCCTGCACATATGACCAAGCCATTATACTCAGCTACTGTCTTGAAAATCTCCCATTGGTTGAATATATATTGTGTAGCACCTGAATTGATGATGGCACCAATCGTCAGATTTGCTTTGGCTCTTGATTTAGCCTTTTCTTTTTCTGTTTTTACCCAATTGTTGAATTTGTTATATTGGAATATTCCATGTTCTCTCTCACAGATATAATATTTCCAAGGATATCCCTGAAAATTCCTGCCTCGATGGGCTCTACGATTACCGCCTCAGTCACCTCTGTCATTATGATAACCTCCTCGATTGTTTCCATTATCGTTGTTATAGCCTCAGCCTCATCCGGTACTTCTGCCTCAGTTGCTGCGACTGCCACCTCAGTAGCCACCTTGGTAGCTACCTCGGTCTGTCACATGGGCTTCGTCACACCTCTGCTTACTATCCGGGTCAAATCTGATATATGCGAGTTATAAAGCCTCCAGCATTGTCGGTATATTCTCCTACACAAGTATTAATTCCCGGTACCTGGGGCTTAGACTCCGGAGATATTGTGGTATAGCTTCTGTATCGGTCATATCTTCGATTTGCACTATAATTCAATTGAACACATCATTATAATCTTTGATCAATCCCTTTTACTTCATCAGTGCAAGCTTATCGCACATTTATAACAATTGTTCTATTGGTACATATTTTTGCATCATAGCCTCTTTAAGCTCATTCTATGAATCAAATTCTCCTGATGTGTTCACATGCCTCCATAGCTACATTCTAGCATTGCCTGTAATTTTACTGATCGCTGTGTTGACTTCCTCCTTTTGTACTGATAGATCGGCGCTGGTGATAAATTGCTCTATAGCATCAAAGTAATCAAACAGTCTGGGTGCACCTCCTAACCCATCGAATTTGTTGATCGATCTCAGGTACTCCTTCGCCAGATCATTAAGCTTTGTTGATATTATTGGTGATGGTGATTATGTTTGTATTTGTAGCATGTTGCCTTCTGTGGCTGCATTCTGATTAGTTGGCGCACTGGGTGATACATTTGTTTTGTCGATTTTTGCCATCAATTCACCCAATAGGGTTGCCAGCATATCTAATTTATCTTCCTGATTTCTGATCATTGTAGCCATCTGTTCCTGTCGATTGAGGCTAAATTCTATATTGCTTTGATGATTGCCATCTAATCCTTCATTATCATTAAGGGTTTAATATCTGTTGTTTGTTTTTGATTTAGACCACAATCTTGTCGATCTTGTTGCTGACAACGATGTGTATAGATTGTCCATTTCGTTGTATCGCATCATTGAATACTATGTCATTACATGTTGTTTATTGCATTGCTTTATCGCAGTGTCATTTGTCGTATTGTCTATCACATTGTTTGATGCATTGTTTACAATGTTAAATAAATGCTTACTGTAATTGCAGTTGTAATTGCTATGATTGTATAGATCTCAGGTTGTCGAGCTGCAATTAAGTAGCTCGGGGCTCATAACCTGTTAAAGTTTTGATTTCCGAATATGTTTTTGGGGTAAAGAGTGCACTGGCTCATAAAGCCAAATATGTATATATTTATTAATGCTAATATATGATTGGTCAATACAGACAAGGATTATCTAAGCCACGATTGAGTAATGTAGCATCAATCGTTGATGGGAGAGAGAGATATAATAAGCTAATAATTTCAACAGTATAAAGATATTAGAGAATATATTAGGAGATATGACACTTACTAGAAGAGGCACCAAAGAAAGGAAGTTGAGGCCTTACAACTAATTATACCTATAAGGCCCTTCAAATATATTAGAATAGATATTGTTAGACTACTACTAAGAACACTTAGAGAAAACTGATATATTTTGGTAGTAGTAGATTATCTAACCAAGTACTCTGAAGTAAGAGCCTTGCTCCTTGCAGATGCTCTTAACATTGTACCCTTTATCTATAAAGATATTATCTGCTGCCATAGGATACCTTATGAAATGACCTCTAATCAAAGAACTGAATTCATTAATGAATTTATATAGATATTGATATAACACTTCAGGATCTGCTTGATAAAGACTACTACCTACTATCTCTAAGGAAATAGACTTACTGAATAGATGAATCAAACCATTAAGAATATAATTGCTAAAGTAATATAATCACAAAGAGGAGATTGGGACTTATATCTATTTTCTACCTTATTTGGCACTACAAACAATAAAACAAGAAACAACAAAGTTTACCCCTTTTGAGCTTGTTTATAGAAGAAAAGCTTATCAGCTGGTAGACTAAATAATAATCACCCCAGAACTCAGCTACAACCTCTAGGAAGCATAAATAGAACACTATGTGATAAAGGAAATTTAAGAATTATATAATATTCAAAATAAGGTAAGAGAATTTATCACCATTACACAAGATTACCAAAAGAAGAATTATGATAAGGAACATAAAGAAACTAAAAAGTTAAAGATCAGTAACCAAGTCTTACTATATCAGAATATAGTAGAGTCCTTATGGTTAGCAAAATTGGATTTGAAATGGGAAAGACTATACTACATTGCAAGTATAAAAAGAATAACATATCAGTTAAAAAAAACAATAGAAATGATCCTACCCTATACTGTTCACCAAAGCTGCCTTAAGAAATACTATACCCTACTAGAATAGCTTCTATAAAGTCTAAGTTAGCCTAATTAAAGCATACTGATATATAGGAAATAGAAGGATTGACCTTGCAAAAGATCTGATTGATTATATGCAATATTCAAAGGAGATAGCACTTGGTGCAAATTAATAAATGGAAGGAGTACTATTGAATCTGACAACTATAGAAAGAAGAAGTTAAACATATTTAGAACTGAAAGGATAGAGAAATCTGCCAATAAGCCCTCAAAGGAGCACTCCTTACCTTTGCTTCAAGAATGGTCAAACAAATCTATCAGCTATTCAAGCACAAGCCCAGTGCTTTGAACTATTTTTGGTGCAGCACATACCAACTACATCAACTTATTTAGGACAATATAAAGAAACTAGAGAAAGAGGTAAAATAGCTACAGAGAGATTTCTCCAAGTTAGAATTATATCTCAAAGTCTAACTTAAAGAAAGGAAGGAGATATGATGGAATATTTGGTGATGACACTAATTTTATTATATGAGATTATAGTCATATAACTTTTAATATTATTAAAACTTTTAATATTATTAAGACCCTTAGTATTATTAAGATCTATAACATTATTATAACCTAAAATATTATTTCAATTTGATATATTATTTTGCTATCCAATTATATTATAACTTGATATAATATTTTATTTTATCTTAGCAAATTAATTTATACTAGGAGTTTTGGGTAGCTACCCATATGGTACTCCCTTCAATTTATAGCAATATTAGGTAGCTAGCTAGCTATACAGTGATAGAGAGGGGTTATACAGTAACTAAATATATAGAGATAAGAGAAGGCTCTTCTGTTTCTGCATAACTAGTTAGTTACTGTATAACTAGCTAGCCATCTTCTATTGCTGTATAGCTAGCCAGCAGCCTCTTACCACTATATAATCAGCTAGCTACCTAGTTAACTAGCTACCTCTTATCTATATAACTAGCCAGATATCTTATTATCTAATACCTTTTTTTATAACCAATCACTCATATCTATATAGAAAAATACTCACTAGTTCTTTAGTTATTCTTTAGTTATTAATCTTGTAATATATGATAGATGAATATATAGCTAAAAAGAAGACTGTTATTATTGAGTTAGCAGGTCAATAAAGCAGTCTATTTTAACTTCATTCTTATAAAGAAGACTTACAAGAATATAAATATATAGTGTGACAAATATACTAAAAACTGGTTATTCATTCATTTGTTTATTCATTGAGAATGCTCAGAGTATCAGATGTAATATCTCTGGTGAAATTCACATCAATCAGAGCACTCTTATCAATCGGTGCAGTCCTAAACTTAGAAATCCACCAAATGGATGTAAAAACTGCATTCTTGAATAGCGATCTTAATAAGGAGATCTATATGATAGTACCTGAAGGAATTGACCAATCAGAGTTGTCACTGAGAGCTGTGTGTAAGCTCAATCGATCATTGTATAGACTAAAGCAATCATCTTATATATGGAATCAGAAGATCGATAACTACCTCAGCCAATCAAAATTTACAAGACTACAATCAGATCACAGCATTTATTTAAGAAGACAAGATGATCAATCACTAATAATTATTGCCATATATGTCGACGATCTACTAATTCTGGCTGATTCGATAGAAATAATGAACAAATTCAAGGCAGAACTTAGCAATACATTCAATATGATGGACTGTGGCGAAATTAAACATTTTCTGGGTATTCGAGTCATGCGCGATCGAAAAACACATATAATTACAATTGATCAAAGCCACTTTACCAATCAAATCATTACAAGGTTTAACATGACAGATGCCAAGCCAATCAGCATACCCCTTGATCCATCCATTCAACTCAAAGCTGAAGGGGGAAAATCCACAGACCAAAATCTATTCAGACAAATGATCGGTAGCATAATGTACCTGATGATTGGGATAAGACCTGATCTAGCTACTGCTGTCAGCATCATCAGTCAATTTTCGGCTAATCCAATGCAAGAACATCACCATGCCCTCAAATGATTATTAAGATATATTAAAGGAACAGCTAATTATAAGCTGTGCCTTGGATGCAATTAGGATCTAAGACTGATTGGTTTCAGTGATGCCAACTGGGGAGGAGACATTAATACATAATGATCAACCATGAGTTATATTTTCAACCTATCAGGAGGAGCCATCAGCTGGTCAAGCAAATGCTAACCAACTGTTGCCCTATTAACAACTGAGGCAGAATATATAGCATTAGCACATGTGACGAAAGAAGCCATTTGGCTACGCACCCTATTAGATGAGCTAGGATATTTATTGAATTGTGCAACAACCTTATTTGAAGATAACCAATCAGCAATCGCCCTCGCCAAAAACCCAATTAATTATGCTCGATCAAAGCATATCGACATTCAGCACCACTTTATTCGAGAGAAAGTTGAATCAAAGGTGATAGATATCGTTTACATGGTAACAGATAAAATGATCACTAATGCATTAACCAAGCCACTTGCATGACCCAGACTTGAAATGTTGATCACAAAAATAAGCTTATGTAACTAACTTTTTTAAAAATCTTTTATGTTCTTTATCATGTCATTCTTATCACTCAAGTAGTATTTTATATATAGTTATTTGTAGTAAATATACTTCATAGATGCCATTCATAATGTACAGTTGAACATTTTTTATTCTTTTATTTTTTATTTATTTATTTTATCGAGATATGTCAAGCAGGGGGAGTGTTGAAATTATTAGCTTATTATATCTCTCCCATCATCAATGATCGATCATACATCACTCAATTGTGGCTTAGACGATCTTTGTTTTGTATTGACCAATCATATTTTAGCATTAATAAATACACACATATTGGCTTCATAAGCCATTGTGCTCTTTACTCCAAAATACATATTCAAAGATCAATTTCAACATCTTATTGATCTTAAAAGATTAAGATTGTTTTGCCTCTAGTAAGAGCACCAGTAATTCTAACTCTTATTTATTATTCTGCATATTTAACATCTGCCTTATTGCTGATCCTACTATGGAAACAAACTGTTGCAAAATAATAATAAGACAAAATATATTTATCATATCTATCTTGACATTACCAAACTGCAGCTCAAAACTCTGAATATTCTCTTTATATATAAAAAGAACAGAATCCA
>RBNK01001648.1:0-14181 GCA_003990785.1 Endogone sp. FLAS-F59071 | reverse complement strand
AAAAAAAAAAAAAAAAAAAAAAAAAAAAAAAAAAAAAAAAAAAAAAAAAAAAAAAAAAAAAAAAAAAAAAAAAAAAAAAAAAAAAAAAAAAAAAAGAAAAAGAAAAGAAAGAAAAAAAAGAAAAAGAAAGAAAGAAAAGAATGAAAAATAGTAAAACGAGATGGAAGAGGAGATGACATACTCATCGCGGACATTGATAATTTTTTACAAGCGTCCTCTCCACTACACAAAAATAAAATACAGTTCAATTCACTTGGTATAACATATTTATCTACTTGGAGCTTTATCCCGACCGTTTTCGTAAGAATCGGAAAGTAGTTTGACGCTGGTTAAAAATTGGATGCCACTTAAGAATGAAAAAAAAAAAAAAAAAAAAAAAAGAAATATGATGAAAGGGCGGTCCGACAGCTTTGGAAGAGGAACCACAGAAATCTCGAGAATATTGTGGCGAGGTACCAAAAACACTACTTGCGCGTCGGTTGGTTGAGAACTATCAGAACGATGAAACCGCTATCTCTTCGTTGCGTATCCCTACTGGCAGCTACGTGCTACACTTGTTTGGACTTTACTATGACTGATCATTGAGATATTTCAAAGACTCTGAAAGAACTGACTTTATTTGAATGGAAATAGAGGGGGTTTTATACAAAATTGAAAGACTAAAGACTTCGCTACAAAAATACTATTTGATCGTTGCGAATTGCGTAATGCCGCTGGTGGTGGCATCTTGCCAATAAAAATGTCATCACGTAGAAATAAATGTCACAGAGCTTAAAAACGGTAGGTCACGGCAACTCCAAAACGGGTGGCAAATTCTCGGAAATCAAGCAAGTTGCGGGTCGGCTGGTTTGTTATATAGAATCGTCTTGTCTCTTGCACTTGAAAAAGAAAGCATGAACTAAAAATATATATTCAATTCTAAAAGAGACTTACATCCCAGGATTTGCGTAAAGAATCATTCGCCTTTAGACATATTATTGTAATTTCCCTTCGATACAATAATGCACTGTATATCACGAAAAATAAATCGGCGGAATCAGCGGAATCGTAATCCAAACAAGCTCAGAAGTCATAATGGCAGCGTACCCTTTCTTCACTATGTTCAAGATCGACTCCTGTCATTCTTGACTCCAAAGATAATTTTATGCCACTGTGTATTCAGGAAGCAGTTCAAATCCGATAAGTGCAATCAAATTTTCACGGCATGGTTATATTGAGATATGGCTATATTGAGACAATTATTCTTCAAAAATATGAAACAAAAATAAAATAAAATAAAAAAGGGGGGAAAGAAAGAAAGAGGTGATATTCAATCTCACCGTCTTCTTGTGAGGATATGAGCGAAAAAGGCTATTAACCAATAATGACGTCGCATCGCACTCCATAACCAACGAGGATTCGATTGACTATACAGTATGAATTACTTTCATCAGATATAAGAGTCGAGGTCTACCATTTCTTTTCACTCTACCAGGCTGCGAAGGAGAAGACCTAAGGATGTGGTGCCAAGAATGAGCAAGTTTTATCTCTAGACGTAAAGCCAGAGGAGGTACATACCCGCGTCAAGAGGACAAGCCGGTTCATGGTGCGAATATGAAGCATGTACATTTTGTACGTTGAACCAAAAGAAAAAAAAAAACCTTGGGATTTGGGAGGACTTGTTTTCCTTACCGGTTGCGTCATCGATTTTTTTGGAAATAGATATAGACGGACTGCGGACTGCGGGATCGCAGTAATCTCCCATATTCCCAACCACAATGCGCATCCTACACATCTCCAGCATCTCGCGTCGCCATAACTATACTCTTCATTCGCGGATACCAATGCTCAAGACCTTCCAGCACAATAAGGTCCGTCCTTCAGTATCTGTGCCTATCACGTCCTCCGCAGTCAAATGCATCACTGAGGTCGAGCCCGCGATCCAGGCTGTCGCCGACCTGTTGAGAGACAGTCGCGGAAAAGTTGTCGTGCTAACTGGGGCAGGTAAGATTTTTAAATTTAGAGTTGATGGTAGGCCGAAAGTCAATCATAGAGGTTGATTTGTGATTCTCGACTGTTTCTCAGGTGTCAGTACAGACTCTGGTATACCAGATTATCGAGGTGAAAGGGTAAGTGAATGACCATGTACATATTCAACACACAGATACACCTTTACTGACGTTTGGCGCTATCGTCGACCTGATATCATACGCGTACGAAACTATTACACAGGGAACCTATACGGTAAATGCCAACTATAAACCCATATACTTTCAAGAATTTGTCTCTACTCATCCGTTTCGCCAACGTTATTGGGCGCGCGGATTTATGGGCTGGCCACAAATACAGCGCGCGTTCCCGAATCCAACACATAATAGCCTTGTATCTCTCCACCGATCCGGCCACATCGCCCACATCATAACTCAAAACGTCGATCGCCTCCACCAGACCGCCGGTTCCCCAACGCAGCACACTACCGAACTGCATGGCACGCTGCACGAAGTCCATTGCCTCACATGCTCGCACGCTATCCCACGTGACGACTTCCAGGCGACGCTGGCGCGAATGAACCCGGACTGGGCAAGGTGGGCCGCAGAGCTGACACACACGGGAACGCGGCCGCGCACCAACCCGGATGGCGATGTCGAGCTTCCGGCCTCCGTGTCATACGCGAACTTTACGTATCCTTCGTGCCCATCGTGCGGGACCGGGATCATAAAGCCTTCGGTGGTCTTCTTTGGCGAGAACATTCATCAACACGTCAAGCAGGTGTCGTTCCAAGCGATAGAGCAAAATTCTGCGGTATTAGTCATTGGGTCGTCGCTTGCGACCTATTCCGCATTTCGACTCGTCAAGATGGCAAAAGAGATGGGGAAGCAAGTAGGCATCGTCAACCTAGGAGCCACCAGGGGGGATGAGGTGGCGGATTTTAAAGTCGATCTGGGATGTGGGGTCGTCATTCCTAGGGCCGAAGAGGCGTTGGATCGAGCTACAGGACAGGACGCAGGAAAGCGTATGGAGAATGGGGTTGGGTTATCATAATCGGTGCATTGGATTAATGATGCGTTGGATTGATGAAGAGTTTTTGTGTCAAAGACAATTTATGTGTCGGAGGAATTCTTTATTTAGAGGTTGGGTATCTACCTCAAACACTATTACTTTTGCTTATCATCTTCACCCATCCCACCGCTTTACCAGTACGATGGGAATAATATATCACGTGAAATGGCCACTGACGTCAACAGATGGACCAAAGTGCAACACACTCTCTCCGCGTTGTGGACAGTTTTCTCTTTCCTTCTGAGTTTTGACTCGTGCGAATCGACTCATTCCTCACGACATTTAAAAGCAACAATCCACATGGCCCTTGTCAACATCTCAAGTATTCAGGTCCTTGATAATCCGTCGCTATTCACATCTCAATTCCAGTTTGAGATCACGTTCGAGTGCATCGCCCCGCTCAAGAATGGTAAGGGATGTGGAAACGTGGGGACGAGAAGATTCACTCTAAATTGTCAGAAGAGTTCGGGATTTGTGCTCTAACATAAGTGCTAAGCAGACAACATGGGGGATTGGTGCAGATTTGACGCGTCGAGTGGAATTTGACGCGTCTGCCGCCGTGGCTTCTACGCGCTGCAATCTCTGCCGACGCCGCTTTTGGAAAACTTCCTGGTTCTCACTCCTATCTCCAACCCTTTTTGCAGACCTAGAATGGAAGATGATCTATGTTGGCTCAGCCGAAAGTTCCGACTACGATCAAGTTCTCGATTGTATCATGGTAGGGCCTGTTCCCGTTGGCGTCAATAAATTTCTCTTTACGGTACGTTGTTTTTCGATCATATTCCCAACTTCTTTTATTTATTTATTTAATAATTGAGCCAACCGAATCTTATTCCGAGCTCCTCACCTCGCTCAGGCCCCCGCCCCCGACATTGAGCATCTTCCCAAAAACGACGTCCTCGGAGTGACGGTTGTCATTCTATCATGCTCTTACGTCGATAAACCCTTCGTGCAGGTGGGCTACTATGTCAACAATGAGTACACAGACGAGGAGCTGAGGGAAAACCCACCACAGAAGATTGTATTTGAGAAGTTATATCGGAACATCTTGGGAGACAAACCCAAGGTGACTCGGTATCCGATTGATTGGTAGGTATGAATTTTGGCGTGAGTCGTTGGAGATGCCCATCTGGTTGACTGTGGGGAGAAATTCCAGTATGGTTTTGAAGGACATTATTTAGTATGGCTATTCGCATTGGCCACATCTATTTCTAGTGCTAATTGTGCTCGTTCTTTTGCCCCACCATCACCTTATTTAGGGACAACCCTAGTCACAATATGTCGGAAGACATGCAAACGGACGAGCAACAAACCGGTTTTGGCGCTGATATCTCAGCAGAACAGTCTATGACTACCGTGTAACGAGTTACATAGGGATCAGCTATCTTTGTCCAAGAACATTTCCCCCCCATTTTGTCTGTCCCTCGTCGAGGAGGCTGCGTGTGGTTGGACTTGGTAGAGTGACAAAGACAAAGCAACGGCAGCGGGTAAACTCTGTGCGCGCTCGAATATATTTTTAAAATGATTGATGGTTGGTATCTCGCATGATTCATTGTCATGCTTCAGTACTAGCTTTTCCTGCTCTCTCTGTATTATAATATCCTTAAACCCGAAAGACGAATGTAAACTTTGTATTGTTTGGCATGAAATGAAAATGAGCGCAATGCGGCGAAATGAATAATTATTTATTGCCAAGGCAAATAAAGTTAGCTGAGCCACAATTTCAAAAAGTAAACAGTCAAATTGGCTGCTCCACTGTGTCTTTCACGAAGCCAATGGTTACCATTCGTATTCGGTAAGCTAATCGCGTATACCTGGCTTTGGAATTCTGCACAGGTATAATTATCTGCTCAAACCCGAACTAAGATTCTGCATTCCTGACACTTTCCATCCCGTCATGTTCACAGGTTTCAGCCGATAACAAGATTAGGGCGCTCTGTTCCATTACGGTACTCTGTTCCATTACGGTAGGCGAGCCGTTAAAAAAAAAAAAAAAGTATCGAATGCATCATGCTCTGCAACTTTTGATATACTCAATTAGAAGTGGCGCCCCGAACCCAGCATGGCCACGCACATGCTGCACGGCAGTTTCGGCGAGTTTGCCACAATCTTCATGGCGAAACAGGTCGCACATTTCGAGTCAACATTTTCGCCTGCTTGGGACGCTGGCGCAGGTGCAAAATAACAAGGTCGACATGGAAGCGGATGCTAGCACGAATAGAACTCAAGTAGATTCTTTGGAGACAAGGCAAAAACCCACACAAGGCTTTACCTCAGCTCCTCTGGCTTTTCCGCTGGCCTCAAAACCACTACAAAAACCCATTCCCACTGCTCATACCAATAATATCCTCCTCAAGGCAATAATCGCCAACATGGATCACGCGACTCTCATCCAAGCCTACAACCGATTCCGCTCCGCCCTCCCTCTTCCGTCTGCATCAACCTCGCCTTCGTCTTCAACCTCGTCTTTGCCTTCGTCTTCGACCTCGTCTTCGCCTTCATCCTCGCCCTCGTCCTTACTCTTGTCTTCCCCCTCATCCTCGTCTTCACCTTCATCCACGTCTTCACCCTCATCCTCGCCCTCGCCCTCGCCCTTGCCCTCGTCCTCCACTCCTCCATCCCCGCTCTCCATCGTCCACAACTTCACTACATTTATACGCGCCTTCATCGATCACCGCGACTTCAACTCCATCGCGCACATCCTGTCTGATATGCACGCTCTTGATGTGAGTCCCAGCCACCATACCTATAGCGTTCTCCTGATTGCCTATCAGACTATAGAAAGCCCGGCCGACACGATCGCGGCGCAGGCAATGTTCGACGCAATGCAGAAAGCTGGCGGTAAGCTGACGCCGAATGCGGTACATTACAATCTCTTGATGCGGGCGTACGCAAAGAACGGCGCGTTTGCAGAGGCGAAAAGAGTGTTCCGGATGATGATGAGGAACCGCGTCAAAGCGACAGAACAGACAATGAGAGTGGCGAGATTGGCAAAGGCGAGGGAGATAGCGCTACGGAGGAGATTTGGCTGAGTGGAGAAGGAAGATGTAGTGCAATCGAATCGTTGAGTACAAATATGTAACGGCCCCATGGGTTGGATGAGAACGCAACACTTGTAAACATTCCGTGATAGCGAAAAAATTAATTCGAGTAACTCATCAAGTAATTTTGGTTTTGTTTTGTATCTGCTGGCATATTTCTTAAAAGTAAGACGGTTGTAGTGAGCATAGTTTGAGCGAAATTGCTCATTTCCCTGACAAAATATCGCAAATATAAGCGAAGACCCTGACAAAATATCGCAAATATAAGCGAAGAAAACCAGCTTTGTCATTAAATTTGGCGCGAATATAATAATACAATGCAAAATCGACTTACAAAGAATATTTCTGTTCGTAAACTGCATTTCTATTATATCTCATATTTTTGGTTCCTCAAAAATGGTCCAGCACTAAGGCAGGAGCCGTATAGAGCCGAAGTCGGTGGAAGGCCATGGAGGTCGATTTGATTGCTTAGGTTTTGAGATTCTGCTCACTGTTTTGTAGGCGGATACCCAGTTAATAAAATCATCACATTTGGCTAAAGGATTCCAAAGAACGTTTAGCGTTTCCAAGTTTTAGAGTTGGTTCTAAAAAACCAATCCCCAAAGTTTGATGATACAAAGGTTTCCCGCCGGGCATGGCTCCGTGAGCTAATTCAAAACAGCTCAGCTGTTGGAAGTAAACGACTAAATATTATTTTATAAACATGTGAATAAGCACTATAAACTCTGTATGGTTCGTGCTGGCCTGCTAGTTTAGAAGGTTTTTCCGTGTTCATGCATGAGCAAGGTTCAACGAGTGGGACCGTGAGACAACCGATCGATTGCGGGCTTTGCGTTCAGCTTACGCCCGTTCCCGTTTTTTTTTTTTTCCCTTTCAAATAAATAAAATAAAATAAAAAATCGCCGGCTAGCCATCTTTTGCTCCCAGCCTTCGCCTCTATGCCTAGGTTGAATCTATTTAAAACTTGGCACACGACTCGTCTATAATCGCACAGCCTTCGGGGGCAGTAATTCATATATAGTTTGGCTGGCCGACCAGTTTGGATTTGCTAATTTCCATATTAGTATTTTTGGAAATAGCTCTCGTGACAAGACGTCAGGGCCTGTGCGTGGGGTTCACGTGGCGGTTCTCAAAAGAAGAAAAAAAAAAAAGAGCATTGTATGACCACCAAGCCCTATTTTTGTGTCAATATCCTAAAACATCACCACACCGAAATTCACCTTATTCAGCAAAATCTATCATTATTCCTAACCCAGGTGTTTTTCAAAGATATATATCTCGGCCTTTGTGATTGGTAACCAGCGTGAGTCGCATGATCCAAAAAATACTTTAAAAGTCAATTTACTGTATCTGGAAATTACCTCGTAAGACCATTAACTTAAAACTCCCAAGAGCCGGTGTATAACGACACATCTCCAGCGAGTTCATTTGTATTTTTATTGTCACATAGAGCAAATTAGGTAGCGTTGCCAGAGTTGCGCGCATGCATGCCAAGAGGTGGCTTGAAATAAAGCATTGCAATATATATCGGGTGAAAATGAGGGGATTACATACATGGAAGAAGTTTCACACAAGGTCTAGAGTTGGCCGCGTGTCGATCCATTTCACAGAGGAGTGGGAAGATCGATCGGTATGCCTTGCCGAAAAACCAACGAAATATCAGCGCCAAAGTTCGGTTAATTTATTATCGTCTTGGATTGCACTAATCGATACATGCTAAAAATTACAATTAAAAATTGTGGGAAAAGTGGAATCATTGGGTGTTTTTGATTCGCTCAAATGTAAAACGTGGAAACTGCCTCAAGGTTTTAGCATTACGCTTAACCACCCGCTGTCACGCCTCCTTCTCTGGTAATCCTTTAGTCAAACCATGAGCTAAACACGCCTTACACCAGCCAGCTTCTTTTTTCATGTAGGGAATAACTATTGACGGCAAGCGGCATTACCAGATATAGCAACTCAACAGTACACACCACCAGCAGAACAGGTACAGGGTATTCCCTGTTGTGTATTGTGTCATCAAACTAAACTATCGTCGTTTTTTATTGACATGTTAAAAATATACACGAGAGGGCTGGGGCTCGCCAATAACCATGCTTATCTCTACGGTATATCGGGGTGTCAAAATAACAATTTTTTTTTTTTTTTCTGAATTCTAAGAATGGGGCAGCGTGTTTCAGCAACTTGCATAGATTTAGGTTATCCAGACCAGAGGCGCATCGAAGCACTCTTTTATCTTTTTTATCATAATCCCGGCCTTTGGGGTGAGGAAAGCAATAATAATGTACGAGTTCATTGTATGCATCGAAGTAGCTGGTGGATGTGATTAATGTTATACCAGAGTGCGATGACTAATTTGGATTGAAGGATTATTGGCAAGTTTGGTTCTTGAGAAAAACCAGGAATTTAAGTTGTGATTGTTTGTCCGACACACAACCTCCTCTTGCCTTTGCTTTTTGATATCTGGATCTATGTCCAACGAAACGCCATTTTGGGAGCTGGATCTCCGAACTCGGCCATCAGTACACAAACCTTAAAGAGGGTTTCGGTTTGGACAAACAATAGGTTTGCTGCTCCACACCCCTATCGTGGCTTGTAGTCAAAAAGTGGACTTTGCTTGTTATTAATGTTCGGGCCTGGGAATAAAAATGATTAGTGATAGCTAACCTAATTTGATATTGCTTTTTCGCCCTATAGGCCTCACAGGTATTTAAAGACCCTCAATCCGAAATTCTTTCATCAACGCTCAGGCATTTTCAAAGATGGTTCAGACCGTGTCGAACATTTATGTATGGACTAACCTGCCTCAAACTCGGACTCTTTGCACTCATTGCAATTCTTTTTGTAATCCACATGTTTAACTTTTTTTTTTTTTTTTTCATATCGTTCAATCTTACAATAGTTGATCGGTGGTTTCGCCGCCATTGCCGGTATCCTCTTCGGCTTTGACATTGGGTCCAACTCCGGTATCATCGGTACCTCACAATATAGGCAGTTCTTCAACGATCCGGATGCCACCGAGCAAGGTACCATCAACGGCGGTATGTCGATTGGGTGCTTCACAGGAAGCTTGGCGTCGGGTCTCATTGCCGATGCTTTCGGCCGTAAGTGGACCATTGCCGGCTCCGGCTTGCTCTTCGCTGTTGGCGCCCTCATCCAGGCCCTTTCCACCGGCACTGGGATGCTCATCGCCGGAAGAATTGTGGCTGGTCTGAGCGTCGGGTTGACCTCCATGTGCGTTCCTTTGTATCAGTCCGAGGTCGCTCCCAAGGAAATCCGTGGTCGCCTTGTGTCCATCCAGCAGTGGGCCATCACCTGGGGTATCTTCATCGCCTTCTGGATCCAGTATGGCTGCTCCAACCTCCCAGATACCTCCTCCTTCCGCATTCCCTACGGTGTTCAGGGTATTCCCGGCCTTATCCTTTTCATCGGCATGATCTGGTTCCCCGAATCCCCGCGCTGGCTCGCCGACAAGAACAAGAACGAGAAGGCACTTAGTGTTCTCGCTGATCTCCACGGCAATGGCGACGCCAACAACGAGTACGTCAAACAAGAATACGCCGAAATCATTGAGACCATCCGTTTCGAGCGCGAGGAGGCCGCCCACAGCTACGCTGAACTGTTCAAGCCCGCCGTCTTCAAGCGTGTCTTCCTCGGTGTTGCGCTCCAAGCCTGGCAGCAACTTACCGGCATGAACATCATCATGTTCTACGTTGTGTATCTCTTCAACCAAGCCGGTGTCACAGGACAAGATGCTACTCTCAGGGCCTCTGGTATCTCATACGTAGTTAACGTCGTCGCCACCATCCCCGCCATCCTTTATGTCGACAGGTGGGGCCGTCGCCCAACCCTGATCATTGGCTCGTTTGCCATGACCGTGTGCCTCATGATCGTCGGTGGTGTTATGGGTGGTGTTGGCACCCGTGTCTACGACCCTGTGACCTCAAAGCACATTTACGATTTCAACGGCAACCTTGGTGCCACCAACACCATCATTACCTTTGTATACCTCTTTGTCGCCTGTTTCGCCGTTTCATGGGGCCCGGTTGGCTGGCTCTACCCGGCCGAGATCTTCCCTAACCGTGTCCGCGCCAAGGCCGTCGCCCTCTCTACTGCCTCCAACTGGTTCTTCAACTGGCTCCTCAACTTCTTCGTCCCCAATCTCATGGAGGACTTGGGTTTCGGCCTTTACCTTTTGTTCGGTGGCTTCAACTTGCTCATGACGATTCACGTATACATCTCTTATCCGGAAACCAAGGGTTACACGCTCGAGCAAATCGACGAGATGTTCAATACTGGTGCCAACCCCCGCAAGCCCTACATTAAACAGGTCGGGAATGTCGATGCCGAAAAGAAGCCCGAGGCATAGATGTTTTTGGCTTCTTTTTTGTTTTATTTTTTGTTTCATTTTTGTTTTAGCTTGTATCGTGAGTGACGCTATGTTGTACATGCGCACAGAGATTCGAGATAATTTATTATCACGTCAGTAATTCGACACTTGTACATTAGTGATTATTATAGTTATTTATTCTACAGAAAAACTATTAACATAGTCAAACTGACCTTTACTGAAATTACTTAAATTCAGTAAGTTATTGAAAATCAGATTATCTTGTTATCTTTGAATCTCAAGAATAAGACCTTCCCAGTTAAGCTCCCAGATATAATAGCTGATCCTGAACTAGTCTGATTTCTGAGAACTTATTACTATACCTGATTTGAAGTTATTATTATCTTCTATATTTAGTTACTTCCATATATTTAAGCTCAATAATATTTTTATTAGCATGATGAAGTTACTAGCAGTAAGATATCACTACCAGCAGTATTATACAATTTACAATGATCAAATAATATTTTGTAGTAAAGCTATTTTTATAGTCTTTCAATTTTTGTATAAATACACTCTCTATTTTCTTTCAAATAAAGATCAGTTTGTTCAAAGTCTTTGAAATATTTTAATATCAGTTATAGTAAAGCTTAAACAAGTATAATATATAGCTATTAGTAAAGATATGCAAATGGAGATAGCAGTTTTATTATACTAATCATTCTTAACCAAACTAATATATATATTTAGTATTTTTGATACTTTTTACCATATTATAGACTATAAACTGTTTTTTATAAACTTATCAGAACAATATATAAATAGTATATAAATAGTTCTAGAACAGTATTACATACAAAATAATAAATAGCTTAAAATAGTTTATAAATAGCCTATAGTTATAGACTATAAACTGAAAATATTTTTCTAATAATATATTTTTAAAGTTATATAGAAATAGTTAAGATAACTAAAAAAACATTATATTATAAGAATCTTCTCTAGTTAGTTAAGTGTATTAGAAAATTTTATTAATATTTATAGATATATTTATATTTATATTTATACTTCTTATTATCAAATCATTTTCTCTATTTTCAATCAAACTAATTATAAACTTTAAAATATATCTTTTCTCTAGATCGCTCAAACTATTTTATTATAAATAGTAAAATATAAGTTTATAAATATTTATTTAATATAATTATATATCTAACTATGAATATAGTAGCTTGATTAGATATATATGTATTTTTTCTATATTTTCTATAATAATCTTTATTTTATTTATCAAGATCTCATCTTATATATACCCTAAATCATATACTCTAATCATGTATACTGAATCATGTACCAAATATACATACCTCCTATACCCTATTATTATCCTAATTTATCTAAGTACTACATCCTAACTATATAAATAGATTAAAGACTTTCCTTTTATAATGTAATTTGATATGAAGGTACTCTTTTAATTTCTTTATACTCTTTTATATATATATAGCACCCTTATTCAAGTTACTCTTGAAAAAGCTTTTTAGCTCATTCAGAATCTATTGCATAACTCGCTTCACCTGGTATCACCTTTGTGAAGTATCTTTTCTTATTTTCTACCATTATTTATTTGAATACCCATCTCAATATTTTTCTTGGTATCGCCGGCCATCGGAATCAACCATATTTCGGTAATGCCGTTGATCCGGGTAATATCCTCACCGCCTCATATTGCGCCAATTCCAAGGCCTCTACTGAAATAGTAATAACTATGATATAAGCATTTGATGTAAATAATAATAATAATAATAATAATAATAATAATAATAATAATAATAATAAACAGATTTTATCAAAGAGTGTTTACATGCCATCGTCCTCAATGCCAGTGTGCTAATACCACCTTCACTTCTCCATCTCCGCCGCCCAACAGACCGCCCTTCACCCTTTCCTCATACATTTTCAATCCCTGTCCCATTACCGTCACTTTCACCAGGATGTCCTTGGTGTGATCTAGTGTCTTTTCGTTCTTCACACGGGTGAACGTATACCGTCCAAAGGCATGATTGATAATGTAAAGTCCCTCATCACTATCATCGTGAAGGCGAACGAAACCTTTGAGCCGATATACGTCCTCCTTTGGCAAGGTCTTCAAAAAGGCTTCGAACCCGTTGCGCTGCAAGACCTCTCCCTGCCCAACACGGCGGGTCACCTGGATCAGATCGACCTCGTTTTCCTGATGCTTTCCACCATCACCTTTTAGAATTTCGTTTTCGTGGGTGCCGGGAGTAAGTAGCTCATCAATAATGTGCGTACGATCGTATTGCGTTTCAAAGAGCCGTGTGTCGAGACCAAAGATAAGATCGGGTGAGATGGAACCGTGCGGGTCGCAGCGAACTTTGGGTGTGTCTGTATTCAATTCGTTGATATGATCGAGCACAATATCGAATTGATGTTCGGTTACCTAGAAAAAAAAATAATAACAAGAAACGTGTATAGTAAGAGAAATATTCCGATATATTCGTGCAACGCACAATATGCCCATACACCAAAATCTACTTCTTCATCCCTGTCAAAGAACTTACTAGTTCATGCTTATTCAGCAGAATTACATCAGTATATTGTGCTTGCATCTTGGCCGTGTAGCTCGTGTCCTCGTAGCCCGTGAAATTTTCACAATCCACGACAGTGACGATGGAATCGAGAACGAAGCCTTCCGAAACCAGCTGGCGGATCTGCCATGCAATTGGGGCTTTTGAGAACAAGCGAAAGAGTTACGAGGGTGGTTTAAAATTGGTTGTTGTGAATTTTCTTCGATGGCAAGACGAGCAAAGGATAATCCGGGAGCATTTTTGACAAAGCCTTTGCCCACTAATCTTACGCAATCATGGGAACTTCCAGTGCCATCCTCTTTACTCTCGGATTTTGCTTTAAGTCAATTTCAAAAAACATCACCTACCAGGGAAAGCAGACCCGCTGATGATGCAACATAAAAGAAAAAGGCAGGATTCAATGTGACGGCAATTGTTAATAAGCATACGAAAGCGTTTGTTGAGGCATGTATACCAAGGCATTGTTTTATGCGATTTCATAGATTTTTCTGAGAGTTTATAAAGGAACTCTTAAATTTGCCTAGGAGATAATTAATCGTATACCTCGTTTCTATTATAATTCTATCGGGACTATATTTCTCTTCAAGAGTTGAGGATACAAACAAGGGCAAAAGGAAACGGTTCGTGGGTTGGTTATGTGTTTCCTAATGTTACAAAACGCTTCAGGTATCCCCCTCCCCCTTTCCAAATCCTCCACATCATGGCTCCCGACTGACCTTTCAGCTCCAAAAGCGCGAGTTTCATCTGACCAACCAGTACGCAGCACATGCACCCGTTCAGCATTTCCTGCACGTCGACATTAGTCTCACGTGCGAGTTCACTGTCCACTGAGAGATTGGTAGCCATTTCGTCGTAACAAAGAAAGAGTAAGGAGCACATAGCAAATAAAACCTGCATCCCGTCTTTATCCCGGAAATAATATGGATGGGTCTTGAGGATTAAGAACGTACCCTCAACGTCTCCAAATTCATTTTTCAAAAGACACAATTTATAGTTCTCAGGTAGCCGTTTCAGTAAAGAGAGAATGATTGTCGTCTTTCCTATACATTTCCAACAATTAATTCATTGGTATCAGAGAGTGAACAGCATATGAAGCGCGTAAACTTGTAGACTAGTCCGCATCCCCCGATGCGCAAGGAAAATTAACAAAAAAAAAAAAAAA
>RBNK01001647.1:0-14183 GCA_003990785.1 Endogone sp. FLAS-F59071 | reverse complement strand
TGATCAGATGGATATAGCAAGCAAGGAAAGAAAAAAATGTAAAAAAAAAAATCTCTCCTCAAAAAAAAGAAAAAAAGAAAAATCAAACTTTTAGAATGCCCTAAAGCTAGAGAACATGTATTGATAATAATTTTTTTTTTTTTTTTTTTTGAAACCCGAGTCAGAAGAATGAATTCAATGCCGTTACCCGCTTGCCGGTAATTGATATTGATTCATTGCTCATTTCGTATGTCGGGCTTTAGCGTAGTTGGAGAAACATGAATACACCTGCCGGCCTGCCGGCTGCCGGAGATCCGGCATTCTCGACCCTTTCATTTTTTTTTTTTTTTTCCCTCTTTTTTTTCCTTGGCCCCTTTTTTTTTTTTTTTTTGCAACGATCGTGGGGTAGCACATCTTCCGGTTGACTAATCCATTGTTACGATTGCATTATTTGCTATTTCGAAGCACGCCCAATGGAGCCAAAGAAGTCATATCTTGCATCTCTATCTCTTTCTCTTCCCTTTCCTCTTTCCGCGGTAACCAATCGCGTTGTATCGGTCACATGGACGGACAACGGGTTGAATGTGCTTCGCAAGATGCCAAGAGCATGTTTTTTTTTTTTTTTTTTTTTTTTTTTTTTTTTTTTTTTTTTTTTTTTTTTTTTTTTTTTTTTTTTTTTTTTTTTTTTTTTTTTTTTTTGCCCTTTCATCTTTCCTTCTCTTGCGACTGGATAGGTGTGACCAGGCTGGACGATCAGGTCAGCAAGGAGTAACAATTCGTAATCAAAGGTAAATTGGTGTTTTGTACCCTGCCCATAAGGGGCGGTAAATGTACATGGGCCATCCTTCCGGCTGTCCCTTCTTCCCCTCCCCTCCTCGATAAGCAAATAGCAAAAATAGGGAACATGGAAGGCAAGCACCTAGGAAAAGATATAAATAAATAAAAAAAAGACTGAGTATTGTGACAAAAAGAAAGGGAGGACTAACGATTTCTAGAATATGTGAGATCTTCCATTTTTCTACAGTGTGTGACGTATGAGCAACCAAAGTGGTGTCGTTAAAGTGTGAAACGTGAGAAATGAGATGCATGTCGCCGTTTTCGGTTGATGGTGTGCTTTTAATTGATTAGAAAGAAGTGAAGGGAGTTTGAGATGGTGGCAGAGGGTCACAATAATAATAACCGAACTGGTTTGGAATGAATAAAGCAAACAAATGAGCAGGTGATCAAATTGGAAACGCCAAATGACCAGACGTGGTAGGGAGTTACAGTCTTGATCCTTTTGTTTGTTTGAATAAAAACTGGGTCGCGTTGAATTTGGTAACAAGGAATGATCCGTACACGACTTTTCGCGTTCGCTTGCGTGGTCAATGTTATTTGTGGGACCAATCATTTTTTGATTTTTACTTTAGCATCGTCGAGATAGGAAGATAAATAACGCTGGTTCAATTTTCAGTGCTAATGTACACTTTATTGCACAACTACCACAAGAGCATAACCATTAAGCAGAACAGCGTAAAGAATTGAATAATTGGAAGGGCACCAAACACACCAAACACACCAAACACACCAAACACCATGAAATTACCTAGGAGAGCGCGCACAAAATGTATGCCACACGGAACTTTACCGAATTTCCGTCACGAAACCCTGATCGCTCCTCTACCCCACTTTTCACTCTTGTTTTTACCCTCGCTCTTGTCATATACTAAAGTATTGGTTATTATTATTATTTTTTTTTTTTAAAAAAAAAAAAAAAAAAAAAAAAAAAAAAAAAAAAAAGTTACAAAAAAGAATACGCGTCATGTTGATAATTGAAACACCTCACGATAACTTGGGAATAAGTTAAAGAATGCATAGTTAGTAGGAAAGAGGCATAAATGTCTATTCCACTTATCATCGAACTGAACATTAGCGTTAATTGTTAATCAGCTATTGCCGGGCTGTCATTACATGAATGCACGAAATAATACACAATACAGCTAACACACCCCATTGTGCCCAACACACCTGATATATCTATCCATAATAACTTGAACAGAGCTAAAATATAGTTATAAAACTCGCCCTTAGGAATAAAGTGCGAAAGCCATTTAACAAATGACAGCGCGTAACGTATCTGTTATCATTTATAAAGCGGACGCACTCGCTCCTTCTATGTCTCGTCACTTCTCCTTGTTCTTCCCTCCTCATTTCGTGGGAATTGTGTCTTGACCTTGGGATTCCTGACCAAGTACGTAAGACTGTAGTAATAATACTGACATTGTTTGAGAACTGACATTGTTCAAGAGCAATCAAGTCATATGTTACGCCAAACTATCAGGTGCGTCACAGAGTCTGAGGAGCCTTGAGCTTTTATCTCTTTCACATTTATCTTTTTCACCTTTATTCTTTCACCTTTACTCTTCCAACCTTTTCCATTGCCTTACAATGACTAGCCAAAAGGCTGATTTTAAATTCATTTTCTTCTTAAATGACCACAATACATGTGGTATATATCAATTTAATGAAAGTGAACTCATTGACGAAAATATGAAAGCTGCAAAGAAAGTTGCAGCTTACAATCTCAACAAGTTTTTCAAGGTTAATGTCTCTGAGAGGTATGTACTTTTATCATTCATTTGGGCATGGGTATATTGCTTGGACATGACATACAACATGGTGTAGCTGAATACTAATATTATATTTATTTCACTATAGTGAAATTAACCTTCACTGGCCAAAAGATGCAAAGACAGTACAAGACTTTCTGGAACTGTCAAGCAAAGAAAGGCATATCAAGATATTTCTCACTTCCAAAAAGAAAATGGAGGACCTTGCAAAAAGGTTGAGGTGCCCAGTTCTGACTTCATCTGATCTAGAAAATTATGCAAGCGATGAAGCCACATATGGTGATAAGGGTTCCAATGATGATGACGATGAAGGCTCCAGTAATGAAGAATCGACTACAGAAATAATGAGAGCAAATCTTCATAAAGAATATGATAATATGATCAAAGTGATTCAGTATGAATATGAATAGAACCGAAAACAGACTCAATCAATTAAAGCTTATGAAAAACAAATCAAATGGTTGGATAAAGCACTTAAACAATTGGAAGGAGCACATAAACAGTCGAAAGAAGTGCTCAAACAGTCAGAAGAAGCACTCAAAAAGTTAGAAGAATTATTCAAATAGTCAAAAGAAATGCTCAAACAGTCAGAAGAAATGCTCAAACAGTCAGAAGAAGTGCTCAAACAGTCAAAAGAAGTACTCAAAAAGTCAGAAGAATCATTCAAACAGATGAAAGAAGCACTCAAACAGTCAGAAGGAGCATGCAAACAGTCAGAAGAAGTGCTCAAACAGACGAAAAAGGCACTCAAACAGTTGAATGAAGAGCTCAAACAATCAAAAAGAAATGTAGAACAGTCAAAGGAATCGAGTCAGAAATCCATTGCAACAGCGATAATTCTTCAGGATAGGATCAAAAATCTCCAAGTTGAAACAGAAATAATAACGACTGTATATTTTCGTATATTGACTGAAGCGGTCAAGACTAAAGCAAGAAGAGAACTTATTACGGCCAATCCTACTCACATCTCTACCCCTGACAAAATAATAGAAAAATTATATAGGTTATTGGTAAATTGTCAATGTATTTTTTACTATTCTTTATGTTGATATTTTCTACTGTTCTTTATGCTAATATTTTTTCTACCACTTATATTAATATTGATAACAGAGTTTGGATACTTATAAATGTCTGAAGAAATTTGTAAAGGAGGGCAACATAGCTGTTTACACAGCCAGCGCCAAACAAATCGAGAATGCGATTCGCAAAGCCAACAAACTGGGAGACAGCTGCCTGAAAGAGTTGTTCCGATATGCATATGGCAGAGACCTCCAACCAGCGGTCTAGACCTTTAATTGGGGGGGGGGGGGGTTAATGAAAATATTTTAACTACATAAACTACATTGGGGCATGTGGTCAGGAATATATAAAATATATTAAAACACTAAGTCCAAATGCTCATCTGTCTGTCTGTTTGTCTGTCTCGTCACAAGAGACTTCACGCGCGATATGTCCTCGATATTGTGCATCCTTGTGCCCTCGAGATTTTGCCTAAATTTCTGATATGGGTAGGGTGACTTCCTTCGCGCGAGAGAAAGGATAGCGAGCATTTTCCGTATATATCTGTATGTGTGTTGGCCAAATGGAAGCATGCTTCCAGGACTGCCATTCGCGTATGCCATTCTTTATTGTACGACATCGAAGAAGAAAAAAAAGAAAAAGAAAAGCAGGGTGGGTGGGATGGTTTGCGAAATTCTCAACGCTATGAGATCGAGCGAGTAAAGGCAACTAATTAAGTATTCTTTTTATCAGCTTACCATACCTTGGACGTCACAAACCACACGCTCACACTCCAACCACCAACGTCAATAGTACATGTACCAACACTGCCGTCACCAAAGTTTCCAGATTCGCCCGCACAGTCTCTGCTGTTCGCACGCGCACAGATTGAATCCACCCGTACGGATTGAATCCACCCGTCTACCAAGCTTGGCGGTCACACGGTAAACGACGTAGATTAAACCAGCCCGAATCGTTTGCGATGCGAGGTATCGAGCCAACTGGAAATCACGGAGCGTGAGGTACAGGAGGCGGAGGCCGATGACCAAGATGAAGGTCAGGCGGGGACGAAAAGATTGATATCCGTGCCAGCGAGAGAACGAATCAAATCACCGTTTGGTATTGAGCTGTTCGCTTCGGTCGCGGCAAGTGTTGTAGTGTCATGCGGCTGAACGGTGCTAGATGTAGAACCCACTTCTTTGGTTGTTTCACCCTGCTTCTCCTTTGCTTCCGCTGTGAATTGGTCCCAAAGTTCAAACAACCAGCGACGAATTGTGGCTCCTTTACCGTGAAAGGCAAAAAAGAGCTTTTTTGTAAGCCTAGGGTATTGCTTTTGAATGAAAAAAAAAGGGGGGGTAAATCCTACCTCGACAATGACCCTGGGCATAACGGTGATATCGCCAAAAATGGGAAAGCAACACTCAAACTTGTCACAAGATTGTCTTTGCTAAATGCTGTGTTGTAATGAAAGGAAGCAATCAAACAATGTCATAAGGTGTAGCATTTTGGATAAATGTACAAGACAAGCATACCAGTGGGATAGACAATGCAACTCCCCAAAATGAGGCCGAGAAGTAGGGCTGTAGTCTGTACAAAATGAGCGGCTAAGTTCTGAATGAATAGACAAAGTTTCTCATTCTGCCAACCCGTGTTTTTTTTTTTTTTTTTTTTTTTTTTTTTGTCGGCCTTTTTTATCTTCACTCAAATAGTTAGTGTTCAGTCAAGAAATTACTGTGTAAATGTGCGTATTATTATCACGTACCGATCATGTGGTAAGGAAAAAAAAAAGCCGTAATTAAAAATTCTACATGGGTGTGGCAAACAAGGATAAGCCATTTTGGGATAGCGATAATTAAAAAGCGATATTACAAAAGAAGAATTACATCAAAGGTAAAGACCGAAGAAGTGAAAGCTATTATTAAGGCAATAGGTTCCATGGTCGAGGTTAAACGGTGGTTAAAAGGAAGAAGAAAAGAAAAATCTGGCCAAGCTTTTAATCCTATCAGTCACTGAAACTTTTTTTTTTTTTTGACTTGGGCATTCGTCAAAAGAATAATGACGAGATCAAGACGACAGTGTCCACATCTCTTGTGATGATTGATGGCAATAGAATTTCCTATCGTCAGAAAATGATATGGGGAAAATGGAGTGCAGATATGAGATGCCTTCTTCCCTGTTAAGAATGGAGTGCATTGATTGATTAGTAACGGAATTTACGGGTCAACCTTTTACAGGGCATGTTTTTCGGATCTACGTGCTAACGTGCTATGAGATGGGCATTGCCGAGAAATAGAATCACCCGCAATCACTTCGCAATCTGTCTGTTGCCGATGGCAAGGGTATTTTGGCTCTTTTTTCTAAAGAGAGCAGCCTACATATAGATAGAATGCCTTAGCTTGTGACAAAAGGATGTGCAAACAAAGATGAATTAGTTTTTTCTTTCTTTCCTTTTTTTTCTTTGATAAATGGCAATTTTGTTCGGGTCAACTATACATATTCGTCGGCTCATATGAGTTGATAATTTTTTTTTGTTCACTCAAATTGATAGAGCATATCTAGCTTGTCTAAACTTTGCAGAGCTTTGTTAACAAAAATTTTGTGATTTTAGAGAAAAGAAAGATTGGGCGTGCATCAGCTGCTTCCTTTTGGTGAGCAAAGCGTCCACCACCTCGCGAATCGCTTCCGCCAAAGAAAGAAATCCAGCGAAAGTCTCTAAACAGTTATCATGAGCACTCTTCAACGAAAAAAGTAATTCATCATACAATCATACAATCATCCATTTATGCGATACACTTTCCTACAAATATCCGATATCAAATCTTCTGATAATCGAGATCAAAGATTAATGTTTACCATAAACTGGGTAAGATGGTAGGACAAATTCAACATGAACAAAAGAGTCGATCGTGTGTTCGTGTTCTCGGCCTGTACTGGCTTATCAAACTAAGCCTCCGATGTTACATAAGCGTCTATCTCTAATTAAATATGCGTAAAATAAAAATATGAATGCATGCCGTTTCGAGTGTATATTGAGGATCCCGATGACGCCTGCACTTATAAGGGCGATACCTTATTACTGCAATGTTTCGCCTAACCTGTTAACCTGTCATATCGATCCAATCATCTTTGATCTAAATACACTTTAGAAAGCGAAAATGGGTCACAATAGGCAGCCACTGCTGCTAAGATGTGTCAGAGAAAAGGTACTGATGACATTCGAATAAAGATTCAAAAAAAAAAAAAAAAAAAAAAAAAAAAAAAAAAAAAAAAAAGAGAGAAAAAGAAAACAGAGAGAGAGAGAGAGAGAGTAATAATTTACAATGCCAGGGTAAGAGAGAGATAATTGACCGAGACATGAAAAGTACAAAATATTTTTACATGTGTGCGCATCAACGAAAACAAAATTCGACTTGTACAATATGCAAGAAGCGACTAAAAATAATAAAATGAATTTTTGCACACAATCAACAGTCCAAAGGCTTCCTCCCGAAGGCGTACGGTGCCTTATGCCACGTTCTGCTTTCCGTAAAGCCCGTAACAAACATCGTGGCCAATAGCTCGTACTCTTCGCTATCAATTCTCATCATGGGCGCTAACAGGGGCTCCATGGACATGTAGACCTGATAGACGTTCTCAGCGTGATACTCCGCCACCCGACCACCCCAGCCCAGCGGGCACGCCACATGATCCATCTCTATATCGGTCATGTTGTTATCCTTGAGCAAGTTCCCAATCTCCCAGACCTGGTCGACATCAATACCCCTGTTTTTGACGAGCGAGAGAGCTAGAGACCGGGAAGGAGAAGTTTTTGAGGATATTGTTTATATAGAATTAAGTAATAGGAGAATGAAGACGAGAAAGCCGGAGTTCTCACCTGCACTCCACACTGCCGTATTCGGGGGCGGTCGCTCCAGGTTGACTGCCTGCTCGAACATCTCGACCCACCCTCCCGGCTTCGTCACGCGCACCATCTCCCTCACCGCGGTAGACCAGTTCTCGGGCGTGTACACCAGAGCCATGAATCGCTGGAAAACGAAATCGAACTCGCCGTTGTTGAATGGCAGGCCCTCCAAGATGTTGGCTTTGATAAAAATGCAGTTTGACGGGACGTCGATGCCAGGGAAAGCGCTGTTGTCGATATCAATACCCACGAATTGCGAGGCAGGGTAGTGTAGCGCCATGTCGAGAGTCCAGCGGCCGCATCCGCAGCCAATATCCAAAACTTTGATTCCCTCTTCGAGGGCCTCTTCAACGGGTGCAGAAAAGTTACCATGCATACGATGCCTTTGTGCATCCCAGATATTCAAGGTGTTAGCGCGTTTCGATCCACTTGAAATGTCACGATACCTTCAACATTGCTTGTTCAACTTACCTCATGATATAATGCTGCATGTCCTGCCTGGAAACTTCTTCTTCGTCATAATGAAGCATGTGTTTTGACCGCATGTTTAAGTCATAAGTAGCGCAATCAACCATCTTGAATACTCGGGTAGGCTTCTTTAACGACGGCGAGAGTTCGGTAATTGCAATCGGGTCATGTAATCCCTGACAAACGACCAGTTTGAAATTGAAAGGGTTTAAAATGGTTTTCAAAAGAGGAAGTATAGTTTATTCTACCCAATTACATTCAAGCCTACTTTTGGTTGTTACACTGCTTTGAGCGTCACGTCCTTGCCACTCAGATTCATTTGGAAAAGAACGCTAGTCCGTTCCGGAACATGTGGATATTTTATAGATATATTTGGCAATATATCGGTTATCGTTCCTCTTTTTTTTTTTTTTTTTTTTTTTTTTGTTTTGTGTTTCTTTTCTTTTTTTTTTTTTTTTTTTTTTTTTTTTTTTTTTGATCAATTACCGGCTGAATCGTTAGTAAATACAGTGTGGACACAAGAACGAACTGTAATGCCCACAGTTTACACTCGTAGCGTGAAAAGGTCTGGCCGAAGAAGAGCTTGTCCGAAATCGTCAATGGACCGCAATGAACCTTCTATATACCGGGTACACAACATGGAATCTAGACCAATCAAAGAATAGGTTCATAAATTACCTATTTAGATTAAGGATTGACGGTCACGGTAATCTCTGAGTTGGGTCTTATAGCCGGAATTTTACGGTAGCTTTATTCTGCCAGGTTAATCATCTATCAGTGTTATATATATATTATATTACAAACTAGCTGAAGGTTGGAGCTCCGTTGAAAAAATAATAAATAAATAAAACGAATCTTTTATAGTAACAATTGTTCCCAGGATGATTGCGACGGGCAATCTTGTTGGCCAAGTGCAAAAATAACCGCAAGAGATGAATCACATCTTAAATTCATATAGTTGTCTACTCCGATTGCATCATTATACTGTATGCGTCTCGAAGCATTCAGATGTTGCCTGCCCAGTAAGGTGAAAAATAATAAAAGAATATTGGTTGAATGGACCAGCTGAGTGGTCCGAAATCATTTTGTGCTGCCATTCTGGGCGAATTAAAGTGAAACGACTGTATATGAACAACCAAAATAGGATAATTCAGAGTCAATTTGCGGCTCTGTGACGTGTTGCTATTTTTGGAGAGGAAGCGAACTGATATTCGCTTCAGAGAAGCTCGAAGTTCACCAGAAAATATATCCGAGATGTGCATCCTACGGAATATACTCCTTTCAGTACTTCTTTACATTAAATCGCTGCTTGAGTTTTCTATTCTAACGATTTCCCATTCATGTATCGATCTTTCGAGCAACCACCATTCAAAGTCCAGTTATACTCACTAGGTTCATTTTCCACAACCCAAATTTCCACGCGACCTTGGCTACCTCGATATTTCGAACTAAAAACGCACACACCCCGAAACCACAGGGCCTCTGTACATTGTGGTGCAACTCAGGGGCAGACCCGAAATTGGCGGTGAATACCAGTCGTAGGACTTCGGTGTCGGCTTCTCGGCTTCACAGATTTCCTACCCCGCTAAACCATGAACCATGTCCCGTGCCCCCGGAAATTGGTGGCGGCAAATGGTACTTTCGGTAAAACGTGCGATTTCCTTGAATAATAGATCTTCGCCGTCCTTGAAGCAATAAATAATGACACTCGTCTGACATTCGTCTGGCATTTATCGCCTTGAAAGTATTGCCATAGACAGTGGCTTTTTGCCTTTCGGCAAGCTGAAAGTTTGGGTTTGCTACCACACTTAATTAAGCAATTTGACCTCATTTCCCGTGGGATTGCTACAAATTCAAGTGCGTACAACGACAACACGATCTTCTAACAATATAGTGACAACAAATGAAGACCCGAAAGAGCTTGATGCCCGGTTTGTAAATCTTCATCGGGATTACTACAGTATTTTGTGTGGCCGTGGATTACTAGAAACGATCGGCGCGTGAGAATTTTAGGAGAAATTCGAAAGCGAATCTTTGTCGGTGTTCCGGCTCTTGTCGCGTGTAATTCAAATAAGGGATGGGTAGTAAAAAGGCCAAAGTTTCTCTGCTATAGTTAAAAGACAACACCGGTATATCACATTAATATTTCTGGTAGGTCTACTTTCATGGAAAAATTCTTGTATTAATAAGACGGCTGACTCCATAATAAAAAATAGCGCTCTAGACTGTAAAGATTTGATTATATTAATCCGAGGTAAGAGATAGCGTGTAGGCGGGATTGATATGGCACGACAAAGATAGCAGCAGTAAGCATCAAGTGGTTTTGAAAAAATAGACCCGGCATGACTGGCATGATAAACAAAGGTTCAAAATTCGTCATCGAGATCACGCATAACTTACACCACGTAACCGATTTAAGATTGCATGAGGAAATGGTTTTCAATTATCATGTCCCTTTCTTTGTATGTACCTTCCGCTTTTGCGTCATGAATTCCTTACGAGATCAAGACGCAGCGGAACAAAAGAAAGAAATTTCGGGGAAAAGAGACGCGGAAAGTTTAATTGGTGGAAAAATATCCGCAGCTTGTAGGACTGCAAATTAGCGTGTCGTGTATTTATTTTTAAAGGCATTATTTACTATAGACGATAGGATGAGTACTCGATATCACTGAACAAAAAGAGCAGGTTACTGAACGAAATTGAGCTGTTTTTCCAAAGATATTTTATTGAAACATCCACTTTCTAATTAAATTAATCTCATGAGAATGAATTTGTCGACAAAAGTTACGTTTTGGTTACCTCAGGTAAAGAGAGAAATTGTGGCATGTATACTGCTGAAGTTATTATTCGAAGGTCATGTCAAATGGTATATGCGAGCCAACATGAGTAATTTTTTTCATCAATTACTAAACATCTTCAATACTGCTTTGCTTGCTCTCTTTTTTATTTTTTATTTTTTGATGTGTGCGTTGGGAGAGGGGGGATCTTCCCCAAAGATGACGAGATGGTTGGACATGGGATCGACTCACCAAATGACGATGAAAAAGGCAATGTTGAGATGGCACCCACTTATTCTTCTAGTGATGAGGTCGACAAAGCCACTCACTACACTAAGAATTCCTTGAAATTACGATCACCACCTTGCGACGGAGTCCAATGCTGTTTGCCAACACCACCAATCTCCTGCAGCGCATATGTGCTATTCTCTACCAAGGTTATCTCCGGTCTTGGAACCGGGTGCTTGGAGTCAAGCTGGCTCTTTATCCGATAACGGCAAACTTTCAGATCTACAAAACAACAAAGTCATCGTTTTGCCTAACACCCTTGGCAAGGTAACTGAAACCTTACAAGCATACATCTGTGATCTGTGGTTGGAATTTTTCGAACTGGCCACATCTCAGTCCATTTATATAACCGACGTTCTGCCTCAAACCCTGGCGATTTCGTCCATTTATTATAACATTGCAAAATAATACAACCATTTCATCCACCCCACATGACGCACACCCAATCCCATTTCACGTCGCGACCCACGCGCGTCAGCTAGGGGTAGTGAAGAAAAGCAAATCGAAATGTTTTTTTTTATTTTCATTTGGACACCTAGGAAGGCAGCACAGGAGCCCACTACAAACGTGACGCGCACATATATTTTTAGAATTCTTCCGCGGGGGGGGCGGTGACGGGAATATCGACAGGGGTGGCCTTCTGGAAGTCTTCAGAGACGGGGGCAGTAATCAGGGGTTCATCCTTGGGGTCCTGTGATGGTGTAATTATTGATATGTCGCGATAGTAAGCACATGAATGTGAGCCAATACACACCAACGTACAAGTGTATACAATCACCAAACTTTACAAATACTGTATTCAATCAAAAAAAACCACTAAAGAAAAAGGTTGCTCACAAGAATGTTGACGACATCAGGAAGGGACTTCTTGGGACCGTGCTTGCCGCTCGGATCGGACTCAAGCATGATCTTGACCTTGATACCGAGCACACCCTGTCGCAGCAGGACGTGGCGGATGGCAACGTCAATGAAGTCACGTGTAGGCTGGCCGGAGTGGATCATAAAACCGTCAACGAACTTCATTGACTTGGCTCGAGCAGCACGGAGCTTGCCGGAGACAACAACCTCGCAACCCTTAGCACCGTTCTCCATGATGAAGCGAAGAACACCATAGCAGGCCCTGATTAACAATCGCGGGAAAAGTGCGTTACTGGGTCTGAAATATTGCAGTGCAATGCACCAATGCACCACCGACTCTCATGACGTCATTTGCTTCCATCTCGAAAGAAGGAACCCAGTCTATGGGGCATCCATTACACTACTCTCTGATCTCCTCTTAACCATCCACACTATATCGTCACCACCACCTGATCCTAATCCTACACGGCATCCAAACAAAGACCCATTAAACTCGATTTCTCACCTACGAACAGCTAATCCGTTCAACAGCTTGTACTTGAGCGATTCCGCCTGGGCGATGGCCGACAAGCCGCGGTTGCTGACCTTCTCAGCGTATAGTTCGACCGTATTCTCGGGGAACTTGAAACGTTTCTGGACGAGGGCTGTGAGCTCGCGGATGCGGCGACCCTTCTCACCGAGAACATCCTGAGTGTGGGTGGCGCGAATAATGATCTCGGTACGCGCTGGAGTCACGCGAACTTCAACACCAGAGTAGCCTTCCTCTGAAAGCTCGCGGGTGAAAAATTCGTTCAGTTCGGCGTAAAAGACACCGTCGGCGACCTGATTTAGGGAAAGAGATAAGGGGCTAACGGAGTGAGGCTGGGATTGATACAGGCAGTTGAAGCAGCGCTTGGTTGTTATAAAATAGAAGACTTACAAACTATAGTATCCGATAAGCGATGTTTGAAGCCAAGTCAGCGGGGTCGGCGGATCGGTAGAAACATATTAAAAAAATAGAATAAAGGATATATCAGTCTCCGCGAATTGCACATAGTTTCCCTTTGCCTTTGATCCTTCCCTGTTTCCCAGCCTCACTCTCCCAGCCCAATTCTACACATCCGTTACTCCTTTCACCGGCGTCAGAATCGTATGTTCCGAGTCCAGCCCCTCTCAACCTCCGCTCTACACCAATTCTGCCCCAACAATAAGCGACGTCTGGTCACGGTTCAGATAGTTTCATGGGTTAAGTACATTATGCTGATCCACCTAAAGGTGGGGCATTCAAACAAGAGGTGCCAGAGAAATGCTCATCATTATGACCATCGCTTATGTGGGGAGAATGTTGTAAATTGAGAGGCACGACATTTTGTGCCTGTTGCAAATTGAGAGGCACAGCATTGTGAAAATCGCTGTGATAACTTGCAGGCCGATGGTAAGAATCCGTCCACATGACCGTTCCTGGCTGTTAGCTGTCAGTCTCCAGTTGAGGTTGGTAGGTGATATATCGTGATGAGGCGGATGGTAGTTATCGAAAGTATGGTGCCCAAGCCAAGTATCTCGCCTCTGTAAAAACCGATGGATTGATTCCAGCTTCCATCCATCCACACTCCCCTGATAACCAATCCGTCCAATACCGTCTTTCTATAAAGGTGCACATCCTCCAGGACAGATTACCTTTCTCTTCTTGGAGATCTGGGCCATGTTTGTGGAAGATATGTGCAGTCTGTAACGGGGAGACGCGCGTTACAACGACAATGGAAAGAGGCCGTTTCCAGGTGTGTCGGTTACCGCTTTTCTTGGACACACGCCTGATGTGTAAAATGACGTCACGTAAAAGTGGCTTGATGTATGGTTTCTAATAGTAACGTTAAATTCTACTTAGCTCGGACTAGAGACAAATATCTCTATGTTATTATCAAAAGCAGTAACCTTTAGGAGTCTGGGATATATATATATATATATATATAAACAGAAGTATAACTTAAGTTAGAAACTAATAATCACTTTTTTAATAATAAATATTTAAATTAATTAAAAAATAAATAAATAAAAGTAAAAAGTAAAAGTAAAAGTAATTATTATATATTTTCTAGTATAAGCTATCTAATTTAATAAAAAGGCATATTTAATAGAAAATTAATTTTAAAAGTATCTCTGATGTATTAGCTAACGTATTTTAAATAATAATAATAATAATTTCTATAGAGTAAAGTATTATAAAGATTTTTTTTTTTTTGAACAATTATTTTTATTAATAAGTTACTCTTTAGTCTATAATAGTTAACATAAAATACTTTATAGGATTTATTATTATTATTATTT
>RBNK01001646.1:0-14185 GCA_003990785.1 Endogone sp. FLAS-F59071 | reverse complement strand
ATGCCCCCCCCCGTGGACCGCGTCGGCTCGCCCTCTGTCCGTCCTCCCTTTGGGCAGCCCGGCGGCGGCCCACCCATTCCCCTAGGCGGCAGACCCCCAATACCCCCCAACCTCCAGCCCAACCGCCAGAGTCCTGTTGCCTCCCCGCAAATGTCTATGCAGGGAGTCTCTCCCGCTGGCATCAATAACAACGCGTTACCCTCCCCCGTGACCTCCCAGCCCGATCCTGAAGCGCCCCCGCTCTCCCCCAGCGTCTCTACGGATATCTCCGCCGGGCAAGATACTCATCGCCGCAAGCGCATGTACCCAGACCAGATTACAAAGGCATACCAAGGAGACGTCGCACTGGGGCAGGGTCAGTTCATCACACCAGGGGGTGGGCCAGGCATGGTCCCGCTGCCCGCAGCGCCTAATCACTTTGCGGGGGCCGGAGGTATGCCCCCGTCCGCCGTGCAGCCGCAGTTCTTCGTCCCGGGCGAGACGAGCGGCGGATTTGCGCAGGGGTATTCAGGGCCAGGCGCGCAGCAGATGGCTAACCCGGGTGCGGGAGGGTATGCCAATTACCCCGCTCCTAACGTGGCCGGCGTCGCGAATCAGTTTGGGAGCATGAATTTAGGGGGTGCTCCGCAGGTATGCTTTTCGGATTACTGTTGATTGGAGTTGGATGGGTCGCGCGTTGGACGTGATCCATCTCCACTTTTGATCCTTGGGAGGACTATACTCGAAAATGAAATCAACTCAGCTGGATTTGTTACAGACATTGGGCATCTAATGTTTACGAATTCTTTTACTCTTTGCATTGTAGAATTCCCTGGTGCAGGTTTCCCTGATCGGCACTCCGCCCAATATTGTCGACATCGACGCACCTCCGCCGCCAATCCGTCTCCCGCCCAATGTACGTTTATTTTTGCTCTTTACTATCCGCATCTCTTCGTTTTTCTTTATAGCTAGCGATCCGAAGCACGTCATCTTTGTCCCTCTTTTAATGACTCCTGGCCTCGATCCGATAACGATAATTCCCTCCTTTTAGACGTCCGTCACTCAATCCCTCACCGCCAACTGTGATCCCCGTTACACACGCTGCACCGTTAACGCCTTCCCGGCCACCGACGCCCTAGCCAAGAGATCTAGAATCCCGCTCGCGCTCGTCATCACGCCGTACCCGACAGTCAAGGACGGGGAGGTGAGAATTCTTTTTCTAGCATATTTGAGGTCGGGGATGTGTTTTCGTTGTGGTTGGTGATAAATGTAGGTGTTTGACCGTGCAGATGAATGAATACCTTGTGCTTCATCCCTCGCTAATATATCGTGATCCACCGGGTCCGTCCTTATTTCATTAAATAACAACAAAAAGGAACCGGTCCCTACCGTCAGTGATACCGTCGTCGCGCGTTGCCGTCGCTGCAGGTCATATATCAACCCATTCGTCACCTTCGTAGAGGGCGGTCAGCGGTGGAAGTGCAACTTGTGTTTTTTGCTTAATAATGGTGAGTGGATGTTGGTCTTCTGTAAAAGAGGTTTTAGGCGTAGCTGAGTTTTGGATTGAGTATTTTTTTTTAACGATCATGCTTTATTCGTTTTGGTGTGGGTAATGCGATACAGTTCCCTCGGCATTCGACTACGACGTGCAGACGCAGCAGCCCGTCGACCGGTGGAAGCGTGCTGAACTCAACCACGCGTGTCTGGAGTTTGTGGCCCCAACAGAGTACATGGTAAGTGCGGTAAGTGAATAAATTTCGTGCGTTATCTTCAATGTGAACATGGACAAATTGGCATACTTACGAGTACCCTGACGGGAATTTGATCACTTTGTCAATCAGGTTCGCCCACCCCAGCCGCCTGTGTATATTTTCGTGATTGACGTCTCATACCCAGCCGTCCAATCCGGTAAGCGTTCGGATCAACCTTGGTTTTTATTATTTTCTTCTTTTTTCACATGTAAAAGATTGACACGCATACCTTCGCTTGTTCTTTACTGATTGTACAAACCTCCTCTCAGGTATGGTCGCGACCGCAGCCCGCACGATCCTCGACTCCCTCGACCGCCTACCTAACGAAGAGAGTCGTACCAAAGTCGGCCTCATCACCGTAGACGGCTCGCTCCACTTCTACAATCTTAACGCGGGGCTCACCGATCCTCAAATGCTCGTCGTCTCGGATACTGATGAAGTGTTCCTCCCGCAACCCGATGACCTACTCGTAAATCTCACAGAGTCGCGCGCGGTATTTGAGTCGCTCCTCGCGAGGCTCGGCGACATGTTCAAGGATAACACAAACGTGTCGAATGCCCTTGGGCCGGCGTTACAGGCGGCATTTAAGTTGATTGTGAGTGTTGGGTTTTGGGGAAGGGAAAAGGGAGTGTTACGTTGGTCGATGGGAACTGGAGTCGAAGCTGCGTATTGCAAGCGATGTGACTTCTGTAGGATGGTGAATGGGTCTTTGAATGATTCTTATGTGCATTTTGTATTTCATTTTCATCGTGGTGACAGACGCCAATCGGTGGTAAGATTATCGTATGCCAGTCCAGCTTACCCAACATTGGCGTCGGCCAACTGAAGCTGCGCGAGGATGTCAAGCTTTTGGGCACGCCCAAGGTATGTTTACTGGGTCCTCCAGTGGAAAAAAAAAAAAAAAAAAAAACCTAGTGACCGTTGGGGAGAAATTACTCCAGAGAAATAGAAATGATATCCGACTAGATGGAAAACTGTTACTAATTAAGTTGTTTTTGTTTTTGGCTATGAATAGGAGTCGACATTGCTGATCACTGCGTCGCCATTCTACAAGACGTTCGCGGTAGATTGTTCGCGGTCACAAGTCAGCGTAGACATGTTCTTGTTCGGCTCGCAGTATTCAGATTTCGCAACTTTGAGTATGTATTACATTGACTGTCCCGGTTACAGGCTGCACGGGATGACATTGCAAAGTGTCTGTCAAACTGTATACTGCCCCACATCTAACCTGTCTACCACCCCACAGGCTGCATACCTCGTTACACGAGTGGTCAGACTTACTTCTACCCTGCTTTCAATGCCGCCCGCATCGAAGATGCCTTCAAGTTTGCGCACGAATTCTCGGAGCACCTGGCACAGCAAATCGCGCTCGAGGCCTTGATGCGCGTGCGCGCTTCCAAAGGGTTGCGTATGACCTCCTTCCACGGTAACTTTTTCGTTCGCTCCACCGACCTCCTTGCCATGCCCGCTGTTCCACGTGATCAGGGCTACGTTATTGAGGTTGGCATTGAGGAGAATATCAATTCAAACGTCGTGTGCCTCCAAACCGCCGTGCTGCACACCACATGCTATGGAGAGAGGAGGATTAGGGTGCTCACTCTCTGCCTGCCTGTCACGAGTAGCCTCGCGGACATGTACGCATCTGCAGATCAGGTCGCGATCACGGCGTTACTGGCGAATAAGAGTATGTGTTGTCTCTTATTTTGCTTCTGTTCAACGTTGTGTGTTTGTGTTTACGTCTAACCTACCGTGTACCTGGAAATCCAAAAGCCGTGGAACGCTCCCTGGTGTCAAGACTCGAGGATGGCCGCGACGCCCTGACTAATAAGGTTGTCGACATCCTCGGCGTCTACAAGACGGCGCTGACCGGCTCCGGCGTCGGCAACACGCCACAGCTCTTCGCCCCGGATAATCTGAAGCTGCTGCCTCTGTTGGCGCTCGGTTTACTCAAGCATGTACGTGCGCGTCTACTCACTTTGTTTATCAACCTAAATTGGACTGGGTTCGGGTGTCTTGATGCTTACCAAGATTTTTATTTTATGCATGTATTAGGTCGGATTGCGACAGAGCTCACAGATACCAACAGATTTGCGGTCAAATGCAATGAATTTGTTGAAGACCATGCCCGCGGAACTACTGATTCCGTATATTCACCCGCACTTTCATTCACTTCACAACATGCCTCAAGAGGTGAATTTGGGCCACCTCTACCATATTAATGTTCGGATGATTTATCGATTTTTTTACCACTCATCGCTGACGATCTTTCTTGACTCATTGTATTACAGGTGGGCACCGTGGGTCCCGACGGCCTCATCATGCCGCCCTGCATGAATCTATCGAGTGAGAAGCTCGAGCGGCATGGGTGTTACCTGCTTGAGGACGGGCAGAACATGTTTATTTGGGTGGGGCGTGAGGTGGTGCCACAGCTGTGCGTGGACTTGTTCGACGTGCCGTCGTATGAAGGACTGCACGGGGGCAAGGTATCGCTTCGATCTCTTACTTGTTTGCCATTGCCGGCGTACAGGAATCAGATGTTGTTGGAATGATGGTCACTGATGGATCTCATGTTGCGCCTTTTTAGATTACGCTGCCGACGCTCGATAACCCCTTCTCGCAGCGCGTCAACCTTATCGTCGGCAAAGTTCGCGAGATGCGCCGTGGCCCTTACTATCCACACCTTTACCTCGTCAAGGAGGACGGCGAGCCTGCGCTCCGGCTCTGGTTTCTTTCGCATCTCATCGAGGACCGGACGGACACAGTCATGAGCTATTACCAGTGGTTAGGACACCTGAAGGATAAGGTGCGTTGTTTGATTGCTTGTTGCTTGTGTTTATATATAAATAAGAGGTGTAGTATTCAGATAGCGTTCGTTGGGACTTTGGGCTCACTAAGGTTCATTCTATATTTAGGTGAATTCCTCAACCTTTTAAGTCGTCGAGTTGAGATATAACGGAAGAGGGACGGTGTCAATAATGATTGGTGCATCACGAGTAACGTTATGGAGCTCGAAACATATATATATATATAATGGCGTGGATGTGCATGAATCACGGTAGCGTCGCTTTACATAGTTTTACGTTTCGTTTAAAAAAGGGGGTGATCTCGTCGGCTTTCCATTTCCTTTTTTCTTTTCTTTTCTTTTTTTTTTTTTTTTTTTTTTTTTTTTTTTTTTTTTTTTTTTTTTTTTTTGCTTATTTCTTTTTAGACATTACGTACGTTGGACTTTGTCCCATGTGCGAATAGTAACGGAAAATGTGGCGCGTTGAATAAATAAAATAAAAGGACCGTTGTCATGAGTTTGGTGAATTTGACTATTTTAATGGTTGGATTCCGATGGTGATAGAAAGAGAGATAATTACTAAGATGCGCTATTCTTTTTAATGATTTTTGCAAGCTAGAAATATGACAAGCCTTTTCATAACAATTGAAGTGATTATACAGAAAAAAAGAAGAAAAAACCCCCCTACAAATGCTAATATGTTGGAATAAAACATTTAAAGCTATATTTATTTGCATTTACTATTCTCAATTTCTTTAATAAGCTGCTTATCACAATATAGAACAGGAACATCTAGTATTTCACTAAAGCTCTTGTTTCTACTATATTTCAAAGTTCTTAATAGTATTACTCTGTAAAGATATTTATTTGGGTTTTTTTTACAGCTGTCAGCAGTAGTTTCTATACTAATAACAACTCTTTAAAGCTTACTCTTACAGATTTAAAGGCAAAAGATATCTAGTGTTATTGAAAATATCTATATTTATAGATATTTATTAGTGTTAAGAAATTTATCTAGATTATCAGATTACTATAACTCAGCTTAACACTAATATATTATTAGAACTTATTGATATAAATGTATTTTTTAGTATGAGATCATAAGTATTGTGATAGAATATTTTGATGATGATACTAATTTTGATCATGGTCATATGACTATAGTAATATTATGACCCTTAGTATTATTACAACCCTCAGTATTATTACAAACCTTAATGCCATCACAACCTAAAATAGTATTTTGATTAGATATATTATTTTGCTACCCAATTATATTATAACTTGATATAGTATTTTATTTTACCTTAGCTAATCAATTTGTATTAGAAGTTTTGAGCAGCCACCTGTATGGCACTCCCTTCAATTTATATAAATACTCTCTCACAATTATCAATAAAATTTGGACTGCAACAAGCTAAGAAAGCTTACAACAAACAACTAAAGGATACTAAAGCCTCACTTAAGGAGTGAGCAATTGAGATAGTTTCAAGATTCTAACAGATACATACTTTATTCAATTGATTGCACTTAAAATTCTTGCTAGTTAACACTTATACAGACACATACCCTTCTTAAGATACTACTATATAAATCACTAAGACCTCTGAAATATATTTTCTGCACTTGCTCAATATTAGAGTATTTTGCTATTAATATATTTTAGTCTGTTACAGTATATAGACAAATACAAGAATGTAAGTTCTCTACTAGCTTGCTTTGATAAGTAATAAAAAATAGATGTCAGATGAGATGATGAGAATGAGAGTACAGATCTATATTATTTTCAGAGCTGTTCTAAAGCTTTTTACATATATAATCAATAAGAAAATAATAACCTTTTTATTAAAGTAAAATATCAAGCTATTTATATAAAATGATAATACAGAATAGTAGAATAAATAGCCCAGATACAAGAGTAAATACTATTATAGAAATAAAAAGAAAAGAAAAAAGGGTAGAGAATTCAAGCTTGAATACTCAAAAATACAGAGGTTAGGATAGAAAACAACTCTACAGAGCTGTGTAATCCAAGGAGTTGTATAATATTTATATATCACTGATATGTATAGTATATAATGCCAAGGCTTGATGAAGCTATATATTCTGGCACTCTACAATGAAAGACTAAAGTTCTGTAAATTGATGTGATAAATATATTCTTAATATCTATTTAAAATAATAAAAATTTAAGTTAATATTTAACTAATTATAGTGATATATATTAACTTTATAGTTTTATACTTATTTATCTATTTATCATTTATCATCTTACTATCATCAGAAAACTATTTTTAGTTTATAGTTTATGACTAGTATCTATGCTCATAGACTATTCTTAGGCTATTCACAGGCTGTTCTAGCTAGTTCATAGTTTGCAATATTATTCTAAAGGTGTTCATAATTTATAATATTGTTCTAGTAGAGTTTTAGAGTAGTTCATAGCTATTCACCAATAATAGTTTATAGTCTATAACTAGTATCTGTGTCTATGGCTATTTTGTTCATAGCTCTTAGTAAAATAGTTTACAGCTCTTAGTAAAATAGTTTATAGATTAATTAACTATTTTTCTAATAATGTATTTACTTTTTAATATTATATATCTCTATAAGCATAATACTTACTTTCTTACTTCTTTACTAATCTTAATATTTATAAATAGCAACTTATACTGTTATAGTAGAATCTCTTATATGAGCTAAGAAACCAAGCTGCTTAATAGCATAAATTGCTATATCTCACATAGCATTACTAAACTTATTAAAGTATATTAAAGTATTATATATAGACTAAAATACTAAAAAGATAGTAATACAGTCTGATTTGAGGATATAGTAATAATAATATATAATATTATTAAGTTAAATATTTCATCAGAAAAATGGTTAATTAATTTATAAACTATTTTACTAAAAGCTGTGAACTATTTTACTAAAAGCTATGAACAAAATAGTCACAGATATAGATACTAGTTATAAACTATGAACTATTATTAGCAAACAGCTGCAAACTATCCTAGAACTCTACTAAAATAATATTATAAACCATAAACATCTCTAGAACAATATCACAAACCACAAACTAGCTAGAACAGTCTATAAACAGCCTAAGAATAGCCTACAAGCATAGATGCTAGTTATATACTATAAACTGAAAATAGTTTCCTAATGTTATAAGAAGACTTTTCAATATTTTACTAGTAAATAATATTATTATATTAAAAAAAATACTAACCTTATACAATTCCTATACCTAACTAAAATGGTAGACTTGCTAGTCTTACTGCAACCTTTATAGTATTATAAGAATAAGACTCTAGAATCAGCTAGGTATAGAAGATTTATGGGCTTAATTGGGAACTAGTAGCTAGACTATATTCTGTATATATAGAGAATCATAGAGTATATAAGGTAAGATATAAAGAGAATAATACTCAATTCAAGAGATAAGTGTTTTATAAAGTACAAAGGATAATAAGTCCTTAGATATATATTAACAATCAAGTTAATCTATTAATATCCAAATACAATATATCTTAGCTTGAAAATCACTAAGCAAATACTTCTTTACCAATTTTATTTGAGTCTTAGACTTTGTATTTAGACTCAAGCTCAGGCAAAGATTTATTAAATAAAAATAAAGAAGATATTTATACAAAACTTGAAGGATAATACTGAATATAATAGTAATACATTAAAAATTGTTAAGGAATTCTATATTAAGATCTTTATAAATAAATAGAACTATAATTTCTAAAATTGGGATGAAATCACTAACTTCAAGAAGATTGCTGACTTTAAAAAGATTACTAACTTTAAGGAGGTTGCTGACTTCAAGGAGGTTGCTGACTTCAAAAAGATTGCTGACTTTCTGTAGTATAGTAATAAGGTTGTCCTCATGATTAGTAAAAGCATTAACTTTAGTGAAATTATTGATTTTACTATCATTTTTCATGAATTGTTTATAATGCAGTAAGGGGGTCATTATCACTAGTTTCAGAGGCTAAGAGAACAATACTTTCTCTTGAATTATTAACTGCTGTAGTAGTTTTAGAGTCTTCAATAGCTAGTTTATCTGTTGCTATACTATTGTTAAATTCTCTAAGGGCTTTAAAGGCTGTAAAATTGAAGATTATAGAAGGTTTGAATTCCAATTCTCCTAATTCATAGAAATTGTTGGAGACTACTGTGTCAAGGTCGAGGGCCATAGAGATATTGAGTTCATTAATTTCAAAAGCTTCTATTCCATAATTACTTTAGATATTAGTATTGTTATCCTTAGGGGATAAGGGATCTTCTTCATTAGAAGCTTTATTACTAGTTTCTTCAGAGTTGAAATTCTCTAAAAGAGTGTTAAGGATATCTAGATACTGGTTAGTTGTCATTTGGCTTCAGTGCTTAAAGCTTAGTCTTTCTAAGTATAGTACCACTATTGGCTAGTACTTAAAAACTTAATATATTCTTATTCTAAGTTTTTTTTTCATTCTTATTAAAACTAAAATCCAATAGTTCCGGGGCATCTATAACAGTGTTTAATATATAACCAAGCTGGTAGTAAGACTTGAAATAGAATATATTCTATACTCTTGAAAAGTGCTCTATATTATTATGTGTAATATCTACTATATCATCAGAAAACTATTTTTAGTTTATAGTCTATAACTAGCATCTATATTCATAGGCTGTTCATAGGCTGTTTGTAGGCTGTTCTAGCTAGTTTATAGTTTGCGATATTGTTCTAGTAGAGTTCTAAAGTAGTTTGCAGCTGTTCACAGCTATTTACTAATAATAGTTTATAGTTTATAACTAGCATCTGTGTTTATAGCTATTTTGTTCATAGCTCTTAGTAAAATAGTTTACAGCTCTTAGTAAAATAGTTTATAGATTAATTAACTATTTTTCTAATGATCTAAGAGATTTTTAATAAAGTTAATCATAATTGAGGTCTATAGTTCTATATCTCTATGTAAAAGTGCTTATCTAATTATGCTAGTTATAATAGATATATCTAAGAGAAGTGGTTGAGTTCTTCTTGCAATATTTCACCTAGAGTAGAGTCCTGATCTCTCATTGATAGAATTTCTAATAAGTAGTATTGTCTTGATGTTGGATATTAATAGTAGTTACTGAGATTAAAATTTATATCTCCTTTTAGTATCTTCAACATCCTATAAAGAAATCTTCTCAATATATAAATTATATGAAAACATTCTAGTAATTGTACAATGTTTGAAATCATTTATATTTCTTGACTATATGATATAAAAAGATTACCAAGCATAAGTTTTCTATATTCAAGAAGTTAATAGAAAAAGAATAAAGATATATAAGTATTTATAAATATTATTAAATAATTATATAGTAAAAAGATTGAAACAAACTCTGATTTAATAAAATGAAGCCATTGATGAGGTTACTGAACTTAAATTGAACCCAACAAATTCAGCTTTTAAAGATAAAATAACTAGTAGAAGTAGAAGAACTAATTAGTATAAAAGTGATATAACTAATAAAAATAAAAGTAGTATATCTAGTAATAGTAATGTATATAAGCTAGTAATAATTATTTTTTATCTTTTTATTTTAAGTTTTAGGAGGATAATTTTCCTTATCCTTACTAATAAAATCTGAAAAAAGAATTTTGTTTAAGAATAGTTTATTTTAAAAAATGAAGTAATTTTACTTATATAATAGAGAAACTTTATACCATGCTTTCTTTTTCCTTTTGAGGTAGAAGTAGAGGTACTTATACTTCTCAAAGAAGAAGAATCATTCATGTTTTTCAAGGGGTTTGATAATAAGGTAGGAGTAAGGCTCCAAATGGGACAGTCTGAGACGGTCTGGTCCATAGAGGCATACCGTCCCGTCCCAGGACCGGGTGGCTTAGACCGGTCCACAACTGGGACAGTCCAAAGCCTGTCCCAGGACCAGACCGGACCATACCGTCCCAGCACTTCGCATTGTTCTTCCAATTTGTCCCAATTTGTCAATCTGACAATTGTTGTCATGCATGCAACATAATTCTACCTTTGTGTGCCAATGTTGACTCCCTCACCCACCCTCTTCTATTATGATGATCAAAAAAGGCAAAAGCAAGATGGACGATTATGCATGCATAACAACCATTATCAGATTAAACAATGCCAAAGGCTGGGACGGTCCGGTCCGGTCTGGTGGTAAAATCGGTCTAAGTTGGGATTTTTGGACCGTCCCAGACCGTCCCAGACCGTCGGTCCACCGGTCCGGACCATCCCATTCGGAGCCTTAGGTAGGTATGTAGATAGTAGAAGTGGTAGAAGAGGTAGAAGAAGTAGAAGTAAAAGTTAATCAGAGTTCATCTTGGCTCTTTATAACTACTACTGAGATATTTTCGAATTTTCGATTAACACCATCCAAGTGATTTCTCTTGATGTAATAGTTCTCAAAGGTTTGAGGAAAATTTGTATGTGACTTTCTGCAAAGTTTATGTACATAATTAATTAGCAATTGATAATCTCCATCTTTTACAACCCTGCAGCCGAGCCCTCATTTGATTCATTTGATTCATTTGAGAGGTGGGCCCACCTGCGGTAGTTAACTTCCCTTCTCCGGGATGAAAAAAAAAAGGAGGCATCCATCCGAGCTGCATGCACGCAAATGGAAGGGTGGCCATCCTCACTGGGGGTAGAAAATCAGGATGTAAAATATAGTCACCATCAAGGACTATGGGCGGCCAGGGTGCTGAGTTGAGATAAGTGGCTATCCTTTATTTATTTTTTTGTACTTATTGGATGGCAAGTCGGCTACTAACCGCATCACTTCTCCACCGCCATTAGGCGAGTTGGTGTATCGCTGTGTCTGGGCTTCTGCGCATGCGTACAAAAGACTACCAATAAAACAGCCCACGCGCATCGATCGCAAGGCTTTCAATAAGGAACAAGGCGTCTAGAGATTTCAAAGACACGGGTTTCCGTCCGTACTGTAGGTATGTTTTTTTTTTTTTTTGGAAGACAGTTTTTTACGGAATGCACTTTCATTCACAGGTTCGGGTCAGTCCTATGTCTACGACTTGGTTAAAATGGAACTATTGATCACGGATGTGCGTGTAGTACTTCAGCGAAGAGGTTTTACGTCGCGAAATGATGTGTTTTAACAAACCTAATTGCGGAAATGACAAATGACCATCAAGATGTGACTGCAAACCAGTATTCACCCAAATGTCCTCCCCACACTACATCATCCGCCGTGGTGCACCTGCGGACGAGGACGTCGTGGCGGAGAATACGTACAAAATGTGGCTCGACATTGGGTACAGCCCCGAGTCGATTGTCAAAGACTGGCGCGAGAAGACACTGGATCGGCTAAAGGTGGTAAAGAAGGATCTGAAGATGGCAACATTTGTGGCCATTTCCGTTGATGACGAGTCGAACGAGACGGTGGTCGGGAGTGCGATAGTTCAGCTTTGGGACGGTATGTGCTGGGTACTCGTACTCTCGAGTTGGTTTGGCTCGATTCAACCGCTCTGAGGCGCACTGCTCTTATTCCTTCAATCTGGGCATGCTCATCTCTCTCACACTACCGCCTGAACCTCTGCCACGTCCCTTAGGTCTGCACGCGATTATCCTAACACCCGAGGCTCAGTTGCTTGGTTACATCTGGGGCGTCTACGTGGACCCTCCGCACCGAGAACGCGGCCTGGCGGCGAAGGTGACGCAGGCATGTGTGGACTACTGCAAGGAGCTTGGGTGCACGGAGGTCCGACTGTTTGCGTCGGATATGGGACGGAGCGTGTACGAGCGGATTGGGTTCATCAACGGACGCGAGATGAAGTTCAAGTTCGATTAATAAGCAGACGGCCCGTTGTTGGATATTCTGTACACGTTTCGGATGCTATATGCCCTTTCATCATGCTATTCTTCTTGCAGATTCATGATTATTATTTCAACGGCTAACAGCCAATTGTATTCCTCTAATATTAGTGATAAACACTAGAGGATTATAACATGCTAAGTACAAATAACCTTACTATAGCATTAAGAGAACATTAAATAGTTCACGAACAGCATTACTAACAAAAACAGCCACGAGCATGGATACTAGTCACAGACTACGAACTGTTTTTGATGAACAGCACTATGAACTGCATAAACTACTCCAGAACTGCACTAGAACAGCACACCAAAGGACGAACTACTGTAGAACAGAATACGAGCACGAGCTCTAGTCACGGACTACGAACTGAAAATATTTTCCTGATGACTATACGACAATGACAAACGCATCACATGATAGTCCCTTGCTCGTCCGTGATTTGTCATCACCCGCATATAAAGAAACCCTGAGGACTCTTTTTTTTTTTTTTTTTTTAAACGTTCCAACATTTGGATACGCCAACCTCAAAGCATAAACATGACTGAAACAGAGACTAAAAACTCTCCACGAACTCGCATCCCTGTTACCGTCCTCACCGGCTTCCTCGGGGCCGGTAAAACCACCATCCTAAACCATATCCTCACCACCCTCCCCTCCACCCAACGCACCTCGCTGGGTCTCCCCGGTCCTGCCCTCCCACCCCGCGTCGCCATTATAGAGAATGAGTTTGCCGCGGCCTTTGGCATTGAAAATGAAATTATTGACCAGTCGCATGGCAGCGTTGCCTCGCTCGAAAATCTCTACGAATTCGGTTTCGGCTGCGTGTGCTGCAGCTCCTCGGGCGAGCTGGTGCGCGTCCTCTACGACATCTCGATCCGCAACGAAGACACAGCGACGCCTGAGGACAAGCGCATTGACTGGGTTATCCTGGAGACCACAGGGCTGGCCGACCCGGCGCCAATCCTCAGGCTGTTCCAGAAACGCGACGACGTGAGCGACTCGTACTACGTTGACGGGATCGTGACGGTCGTGGATGCACAAAACTACTTTGACCGTCTCGTGCGCGACGAGAAAGCGCCCGCAGAAGACGTGGCGAACTTGTCAACTAAAGACGGCTCGCATACCGTCTCCATCTCGACATTGTACAAGAACGAGCCGCTCGCACAAATCCTCATCGCCGACACCATCCTCCTCAATAAGACCGACCTTGTCGGACCGGCACAGCTCGACCGACTCGAGTCCTTTGTCCGATCGTTCAATCCGCTCGCCGCCGTTCATCGCATCACCCACGGACGCGCGCCGCTCACAGCCATCCTGAACCTTCAATCTCATCTCGATGACGCGGCCGCAGTCCCAGAGACCACTGAATCCGACAAACCGCACGACCCGTCCATCATTGCAGCCCCGGCGCTGTTACACGGTGAGGTCGACGCAGAGTGCGCCATTGCGTTTGTCCGACGGTTCGCGGAGGAGCACCGTGCCGATGTATACCGTATCAAGGGCGTGCTTGCCGTGCCAGGAGAGGACACTAAATACATATTACAAGGGGTTGGAAGCGATCTGCAGATACTCAAGGATCGCAGGTGGGGGGTTGGGGAGCAGAGGACGAGCAGAGTGACTTTTATCGGAAGGGGGATGGCGGAGAGGAGGACGGAATTGCAGGCGGGGCTAGATGCGTGTAGAGTTTGAGATGAGAAAAGCAATGATTTATGGATACCGTTAATTTTCTTTTCTTTTTCTTTTTTTTTTTTTTTTTTTTTTTTTTTTTTTTTTTTTTTTTTTTTTTTTTTTTTTTTTTTTTTTTTTTTTTTTTTTTTTTTTT